>JAQZBX010001145.1:65829-88126 GCA_029593785.1 Cabassous unicinctus | reverse complement strand
GGCAAGTGACCTGAAAAGACACTTCTCCAAGGAAGAAATACAAATGTCTTAAAAGCACATGATAAAATGCTTGACATTGCTAGCTTTTAGGGAAATGCAAAACAAAACTACAATGAGATACCATCTTACACCCATCAGAATGGCAGCTATTAATAAAACAGCAGAATATAAGTGTTGGAGAGGATGTGGAGGAATAGGAACCCTCATTCACTGCTGGTGGGATTGTGCAATGGTCCAGCCACTGTGGAGGACAGTTTCGCGGTTCCTCAGAAAACTAACAATAGATCTTCCTTATGATCCAGCGATTCGATTCCACTGCTGAGCATATATCCAGAAGAATTGAAAGCAAAACACGAACAGTTATATGCATACCAATGTTCATAGAGGCATTGTTCACAATTGCCAAAAGTTCGAACCAGCCCTGGTGCCCATCAACAGATGAGTGGATAAACAAAATGTGGTACATACAATACAATGGAAAATTACTCAGTTGTAAGAAGGAATAAAGCACTAACACATGGAATAATATGGATGAATCTTCAAGATCTTATGTTGAGTGAAGCAAGCCAGGCATTGAAGGATGAACAGTATTTGACCTCACTGATTTGAATTGAGGAAAGTGAGCAGTCTCTGAGAACCATTGCTTGAAAGATAGGCTAACAAGGGAGAGAAAGAGAAGAGAAGGTTGTGAACCATGACTCATATGGACATAATCTATGGTAAAGTGATAGACTATAGTTACATATTGAAGGATAGGACAGGTGGGTAGTGATATTAAAGGGTTTGGTGGTTCAGGGTTGACAGGTGGGTAGATTAGGAAGAACGGGTTAGAATACCCAGGATACTGGGTATAGATGGGGATAGATGGGAGGGGGACTAGGTGAACATGGGATTTGTGGGTATGATGTTGAAAGTGCAGGGGTGGGAATACTCTTATGGCAGTATGACAAGGTAGTGTCACTGGTTTAGGGTGTAAGTTGGGGGGGCACTCAGGAAGGGGTGCATCTGGGGACTGTGTGAATGTTCATCCTATCATAATGTGTCTTCTCGGGGAGTGGAGACCCACACTGTGAGTGGGAAGGAGATGGACCCTCATCTTTAGGAGGACCGATTCACCCAGAAACAGACAGGTGAGTGTCTCTTAGGAGCAAGGGTGGATCCTAATAGGAGAGGTTAATCAACATGTCAAGAACACTTGTTGCATGTTACTATGAATCTTGTCATCCAATGAGTCAAGACAGGAGAGTGTTAGGAGCTCCAGGGGGATGGGGAGGAAGGAACAGGTAAGATCAAACACGGGGTACTCAGTGTTCAGGGGAAATGTTTTTCATTACCTTACAGTAATGGACACAGGACATGGTAAATATCATCCAAAATTATTAAACTCTACCATATAAATTGTAAACTGTACTGTAAGCCATTGACCATGTTTAGTAGATATGCTTCATTAACTGTTATAACTGTTTAACAGTTATAACAATGCTACCATCCAAATAAAAAAGGTTTTAATATGGGGTGAGGAAAGATGAAGTAGGTTGGGTATATGGGAGTTTCTAGTATTCTTTGTGTGACTTTGCTGTGACCTAAAACTTCTTTGAAAATCAAATGAAAATTCGGGAGACACTGCAGAGTGATAGGGGCAGTGCCACAGTACAGGCTGGACAGCTGAAAATGCAGTGATAAAAGGAAAAATGTTTAAAAAATTTTTTTAACAATTTTTTTTCCATTTTTTGAATATCCCAATCCTTTAATTTTATTTTATTCATATTTTTTTAAGTTTTCATGTATTTTATCTCTTATATTTAAATTTATCTTTATTATTTCATTTTCCTATTAATTGTATTTGGCTATTATATGGGCTTCATCTTCAAGGAAGGTTTGGATCACAGAAGGGTTACAGAGGGGGCAGGATAGGATCATTGGTAGGGGTTGTCTGGGATGGGGGTTTCATGGGAGGAAGTTCACCTGAATATACGTGACAGATATATAAAATTCTTCAAATGATCAAGGGGTGGAGCATGGTCAAAGTGGGTAGACAATCACTCAATAAATGAGGGAATACTGAATTCCCAGCCTGGAGAGCTCTGCCACATTCCCCAAGGGAGCAGAAACCATCCCCCGAGTGCAGGGGCAATGTCTGGCAAAGGAGGAGGGTCCACTGATGGGTTCTTGTTATTGATGACTAGCTTTACAAGTGTTTGCTCTTGTAATTGAAACTTAGCCTATTGTTATGAGGTACCTAAGGGTTGCCACCTGAGAGCCTCCTTGTGGCTCATGTGACCTCTCTCTAAGCCAAACTCAGCATATGGATTCATTACCTTCCCTCCAGTATGGGACATAACTCTCAGGGATGAGCCACCGTGGCAATGAGGGATTAATACCAAGTGCCAACTGGCAATAAAACTAGAAAAAGTCCATGAATAAAAGGGGAAAAAGCAAACACAATTGAGTTCATGTGGCTAAGAGACTTCACAGAGAGTTGGAAGGTCATCCCAGAGGTAACACTTACGCACACCTCAGTTGGATCTCATAGAACACCAAAGTGGATACCTTTCCACACAGAGGGGCTGCTGAGGGCTCTGGAGACACCCAGGTCCTATATAAGTGGGGAGAGCTCCAGAGATTAATGCCTTATCAGTGGGCTCTACTTTGGAATTTGTGCCCCTGAGAGTGACAGAGTTGGCCTCAAATAAGTCCTCCCTGCACATGGTCCATCAGTCCCTTCTATTCAAACCTATATGTGGTGCTGGAGTTTGTAGGTATACTTCCAGAGACTGGAGCCTCTGGCAGGACCATGTGCCAGGTGTGCCTGGAATCTCGGTGGAGCTGCAACTCCTACTATACAGCTCAATGGACTCACCCAAGTCACCTGGTGAGGAGATGATGATAGACATTGGCCATCCCAGGAAATGAAGAGAGCCTGCAGCCACAGTCAGGATAATCCCATCCACTGTATTCACGGGATATAAGCCCCCTCTCACTTGGAGGTAGAGTGAACATCACCATCCCAAACTCCTCAGGATTGGGGGAAGAACTATGGACTAGTGTGGACTTAATGGTATTCTGATGTAGACATAATGTGATTCAAGCAATGGAAGAAATTACAAAAGTGAGGTGGAGCCTGTGACCACTGGATGCTTTTGGGGCAGGGAAGGGAAAAGCAGTTTGTTATACAGGTGCTTTTTCAGGACTTGGGAATTATCCTGAGTGACATTAAAATGACAGATATAGGCCATTTTACATCAGCATATAACATTCAGAACTGTATGGGAGAGACTGTGGTCTACAATGTGAAATATGGTCCATGCTTAGTGGCAAAGCCCCAGCATGTGTATATCCATTTCAGGTGATGTGCCACACTAATGAAAGATTTTATGGGGGATGTTACGGGAGGTGTGGGAGGTGGAGAACATGGAAATTCCTGTAATTTTTGGGTAACATTTATGTAATCGAAGCATCTTTTAAAAAGAAAATCAACATATAGTAGTAAATTACTGGATCATAATGTACATAACTTGAATAATTAAGTCAAACAGTATTTCAAAGCTTTTGTGCAATTTTGCAGTACTATCAACAATGTATAAGAGTTTCATTATATTGATATTTTGTGTTTTTTCCTCTCTTTCTTTTCTCTTGATTGGTTATGCTTAATGTTTCTGAATATCATTAATCTTTCCAAAGAACTAACTTTGACCTTGTTGATATTCTCTATTTAAGACTGTTATTTATGCCATTGAGGTTTTTTTTTTACTATTTTCATGTTATATTTATCTCTATATTGTTGGAATTTAATATGATTTTCCCCTACATTTTTATTCCTAGGAAATTTAGATAACTCTTTGGCATACTTTTTGATTATTAATATTAGAGATATCATTAAACATTGTACACAATTTGAAAGGCTATTAAGGGCATATTATGATCACATTAAGGAGAATAATTTCAACAACATAGAATGGATGAATGCTTGAATAATAAAAATTTTAAAGATTCTAAAAGTAAATAATAGATCATCCCAATAGGGCCATATGTATTTAAAAATTTGAATTTGTATTAAATTTTTTTCTTTTTTTTCCTGAAAATAAATATTTATACACATACATTACAAAAAGACTAAGAAAATACACCCAAACATTCAATAGCAGCTACCCCTGGAGAATGGGGAAAAGGGAATTTTTTTGTTTCTTCTTTATAAATTTCTTCATGTTATAAATTCTACTTAGCATGAAAATACATTCATTTAAAAATAAAAGTTGCAGGCCAGGACCTTGGCTATTGACCAGACATTGTCTTTCTGGTACAAGTTTCATAGAAAACTTGAGCTGCAGCAGAGTCTTTCAGTATTCCTGGGTTGCCAGGGACAGTGAGATCCTAAAGGTGAGAAGGGGTCACTAAGACTTTCTCATTCACCAGCAGGCCCTCAGGCGGCTTCTCCCCAAAAGTCTTGGTGAGCGAGAGTCATTTTGGCAACCACATTCTTATGACTTGGCTTGCTCGGCTAACCTCATGGAACGCTGGACTCTCAGACCCTTTTCTGGTCCAGAGCAAGGAGACGTGGAGAGTGCATGGGGAGGGGTCCCCATGTAGGAATCCGTGTCCTCAGCAAGCATCTTCTGCTCTCAAGCCCAGAGCCACATCTTCCCAGGTGAATGCAGGTTGCTCCTACGGTGCTACCCTCACTTAGCCAGGGAGGGAGCTTAGGCAAGCTTGGAGCCAGGGTGGGCCACCACCAGCCTGCATGGACCTTTCTCATTTACAAATCCTCTATGTCATTGTGACTTCCTACCGCCCCTGCTGTATGACACCTTAGAGGCTGTGGAGTTCTATATCTCTGCCCCTCTCCCCCCACTGGGCATTTGGATTCAAAACAGTTGTTTTATCACTTTTTTTCCTCTTCCCTTTCAAACATGGTCTGTTCTTCTTGGTCAACCTTAAAATCAAAGAAATGAAGGAACAACAACAAAGAATAACACAAGTTAATATTTAGAAAACAGATGGGTGTGAAAAAGAGAACAAAATCCACACACAGTCTATTCCCACTGGTATATTTGGAGCCTATGTGTGCAACTCTAGGGTGGCTTAGTCGGGTTTATAAACATGGACCCCTGTATGCATCCTGACTTGGCTTGGCTCCCTCTCCCCCTCTGATTTGATAGAGAGGGCTCTAGGCTGAGCCTCTCACATTGTCCTTCCCTCAGGCCATGGGACCACTGCTATCAACCCTAGGGATAACCCCCCTGGACATTTCTCACCTCTCCTGAATGAGCCACACCCTCTGGAGTTCCATGTAGGGTGGAATTTCTAGGGCTGCAGCAGACCACAGGTGTAGCTAAAGGCCTTCCGCAGGCGCTACATTCAAGGGGCCTCTTCCGGGTGTGGAAGCTGTGGTGTGCAATCAACTGTGTGCTCTGCCCTAAGGTCTTCCCACACTCACTGCACTGGAAGGGCTACTGTGGTGTGGATCAGGTGGTGTCTTAGCAGGATCGAGTTCTGCTTGAAGGCTTTCCCACACTTGCTACACTGATAGGGCTTGGCACCAGTTGAACCATCTGGTGCGTGAGCAGGAGTGAGTCATAGTTAAAAACATTGCCACATGCACACTTATGGACCCTCTCCACCGCCGTACCCAGGGCAGCATTGCCAGGTGCTGCGCTCAGACCTGCAGCTTGGCCAGCCAACCCTGCACTGCCTGGACTGGCAAATATGCTCAAGCCTTGCCCCAGTGGACTGAGGAGTCGCTTGTTCACCCAGTCCTGGGGCTGTCATTACCTTCAGGTAACTCAGGGTCACCCTGGAGGAAGCACTCCAAGACTGTGCCAGATGGTCCAATGGTTTACAGCACTCCCATTTCAGAGAAGACTTCTTGAGCCCAGCCTAGACCCAAGAATCCAGAGTCCGGTCATTGGATGCTCCACTGCCATTCCAGGGCACTCATTAGGGTCCGGGAAAGGGCAAGAGTAGTTAATGTTCTTATCCATTTTCCCTCAGGAGTTCTGCTGCATCCTCGGGGCTGAGCATGTGCTCAATGGGCTTGTGAAATGAATGGACGCCTCTATGAATCAGGCTGCTTTTTTTTTTTTTTCAGTCTCTCCTCCATTATAATATGGGTTCCAGGAGGACAGGGACCATACCTGTTCACTGCGGTATCCCCAGCACTAGAATAGCTCTTAGTAGACAGTCAGTGCTCAGTAACTTCTTGTGGAATGACTATTGTTCAATCAGTGACTAAACTCAGGAGTGGGAAAAGCAGCCCAAAGTAAAGTGTGAGTTAGGTTAACATAGGGAACAGGCCAAGGTGCCGATTTGAAAGCAAAGCTGCAAACAACATCCAGAAACTTCCTTGCTGAAAAGGCGGGCTGGGACATGCCTTCCATGGCCAAGACCCTCCCCAAGTCCCAGAGCCTCAGGAGAGCAGCTCTGTGCCCAGTGAGCCACAGTCTCCACCAGGCCAGACTAGATGGTATGGCCCCTTCTAGGGGTGTGCCCCCATGGCCAGGACCACTCACTGCATTGACCCTGTAATTTCTCTTCATTTTAGGCCAACATTTCTCTGTTTCTTGTCAAATATACTTGGTTTTCTTAACTTTTCTTAGAATTTTCTACATGGACATAGATATTATCAATAAATTCAGACATTTTACTTCTTCCTATTCAAAATGGAAGCCTTTTTTCTTTAATAAGTTGGAAGGTTTCTGAGATATAAGATCAATAATATATGAAAATCAAATGTAAAAATTTTACTTGTAAAAATCAGACAGAATTTCTTAATGATTTTATAATAGCAATCAAAATATTTTATGCAATATGACAATATATGTGAAAACTATCTACATTGAAAACTACATAACTCTGATGATAGAAACTAAAGAACACCTTATAAATGAGTTACATTCCATATTCATAGATGAGAAAGCAACATTGTAAAGATATCAATTCTCCCTCTTCCCCAATTAATGCATAGATTCAACACAATCTCTGCAAAGAAATCAAGAAGGCATTTTTTTAATTCATAGGATCTAGAACAGCTCATAAAACTGCACAATAAAAGTTAACCTTATATCAAGGCATATTATAAACTACAATAATCAAAGCAGTGTGGTATTTTACTAATGATGAACAAATAGGTTAGTTAAGAGTCTACAGTGTTCAAAAGTGTATCCACACTTGTGAGTTCAAATAAATCTTAGCAGAGGACTGTAGGCAATTCTGTGGAAAAAGGATAGTCTTTTCAAGAAATGTACATGGAAAAATGGAGCATATATATGCAAAGAAAATGAACCTCAACCTATATCACATACTTAATAAAAAATTACTTCAAAATAGGTCATAGATAGCTATGAAAAATATAAATATATTAAAGATTAAAATAAAGCATAGAGAAAAAAAAAACTTAATGTCCTTGGATTAGTTAAATAATTCTTAGATTTGCCACAAACCCTGATCCTTAAGAGAAAGGACATGATAAATTTGACCTCAACAAAATAAGTTTTACTATAAGAATTAGAATACTAATAGAATGAAAAACAAAATTACAATGAAGGCATAGTATTGAAAAGTATACCATTTTTAAAGAACTACAACTCCGAATATGTAAAAGTATGTCAAAACTTAATAAAAATTAAACGTGTGTTTAATAAAAAATAAACATGTGTTTCAAACAGATACTTCATCAAAGAAGATATTTACACTATAGATAAATAAAATATTATACAATAGACCACAATAGTCCTTAGGTACATGCAAACTAAAACTTTATAGATACTCCTAGCTTCAATTTATAGTTAAAGACAAAACATAGCAAGTGTTGGCAGAAATGTGGAGCAATAGAAATTTCATATAATCTTTCTTTAGGGAGAAAGGAAGTTAGAGGGGGCTGGATTTGGATATTTGCCTTCCCACAAGTCAATTAGGTTCTGGAAACAAGCACATAGGTTAAGTTCTGGTAAAAGAGTTTCCCTTGAGGGCAGGCATTTGTTAAGGAAGATAGACTAATCAGGGCTTATTTCAAAATGGTTACTGCTATCCCTCCCTATTGGAAGCAAATGGGAGTTTTTTCTGGAATTTATAGTGGGCATCTGGAGGCAATACTAGTGGCAAGTGTGGGGGTACCACTAAGACTGAGCCTCCATGAGATATTATCTCTCAAGCTAGTCCATGTTCATTCCCCAGCAATTAGTCAACTACCTTTTTTAGTTTTTCTACCAAGGCTGACTACAGCTGTGGTTTCTCCTCCAGGTAAGCTGTCATTTTTTATATTTATCTCTCTCTGCAATTTGAGGGGGGGGCAGGGGTAGCAGCTGGTCATGTGGACTCAAAGGATGTTGATGTTAAATTTTCAGATTTGTTTTGCTATAGAATTGGAGTGACAACTTCCAAGCCCAGAAGTGAAACATATTCATTACCATTCAGTTATAGGTATTTAAAAATTTCCAGTATAATTTATTTCATAACAAATAGATCTTTAGCAAGATATAATTTTACTTTGCACATATATGCATATATATAGATAAATATTGTCTCTCCTTTAACATTCTTGAGACTTTTCAAATGCCCTAATAATTAAACTTTTAAAATATTCTGTTTATTCTTGCTAGAATATGTACTCTTTAAATGTTGCATGTATAATTTTATTTATGTCTAAATATGCCCAAACATGCTTTTTAATTTTGCTGTTCTATTATTTATTCCTTACTGACATTTCCTGCTTTACTTATCAATAAGTGATAAAGGAGCATTTTATTCTTCCACTAAAAATTTATTTGTTTTTTTCATATAACATTACCTAATGTTGCTACATATATATCTGTTATATTATTAAGTACTTTCAGTCAGGGTCTTACAACAAGAGTGGGTAGAGTCAAATGCCATACTATCTTGAGTATAGAATAAATCATTATTTTCAACAGATGTGGAGAGCTGAAAGTAAATCACAAAGAATGTGGGAGCTAGTAAGAATGGAGGTCTGAAATCTATTAAATAGAATATTGCAGGTACCTAGGTGTTTTGACGTTGGATGGAAATAGGGGATGCAATAAGGACTAAGATTGATTCAACTCTGCTCCCTTTTGTTTCAACTGACACTCTCCCTCTGCCCACACCAGGAAAAAGGAAAAGGCAAAAGAGGGAAATAAGGAAAAAAGAAAGAAAGAAAGAATGATTATGCATTTTTGTGTTTCCAAATTCTAATCATTACCATAAGATTAGCTGACACCTTGTAAAATAAACTGATTCTTAGTGACATCAAACATAAAATGAATAAAAGAAGTAAAAGGCTTAAAATTTGTATGGCCACTATAATAAAGTGGGCTTTCTTTCTGCAGGCAGAACTACATATGCATTGGCTGCTATATATAAAGGGTAAAGGGGGCTTGTGGAAGAGAGAGTCTTTGAATTGTATGTACAAAGTTGATTAGAAATTCTCTCCAAAAATCCTGAATATTTTACATGTGTGCACAAACACATGTATGAGAGCAAAAGAGAGAGAAAGACACACACACACACACACACACACACACAGAGAGAGAGAGAGAGAGAGAGAGAGAGAGAGGATGGATTTACATATAGTACAGGAAGTTTTTAAGGATTGTAAATTACCATGAGGGAAATGATTTAAGGAGGATTCCAAGGGTTTCATGGTAAGGGTGCTTTTTCAGAGGAGCCCTAGTAAAAAATCTATGGGCACTGCTGTCAATATTCTTTTCCTAGATGGGTCTGTGTTTTACCAAATGATGTTCAATAATTCTAAGCATAGCAGAAGTGCTTACAGGTGTTAAGAGATGCTAAGGTTTGCATTATTATGAGGAAACTATTCTAAATCAAGAATTTCATTTCTGCAGTTGAGTTCTCTAGTTTTCCTATGGTTTTGTTCTACAGTTTTAATGTGAAATTCTCTCTCAATCACTTCATGGTCTTTAACTCATCATATTCTTCAGCATACACAAAAGAACATGATGGTTTATTCTCAAATTGTACAGAAAGGGGGGCTGATGTGGCTCAAATGGGTGGGCGTCTGTCTCCCATATGGAGGGACCTGGGTTCGATCCCCGGGACCTCCCGGTAAAAGAAAAAAAAATGTAAAGAAGTACCTTATTAAGCCATATTTTGAACACAGAATAAATTTATACTTGCACCCATGTTTTTTTCTTGAACACACGGGCAAACTAAGTAACTGAAAAATATACTGATGACCTTATACAACAGCTTGCTCCTAACCCAAGCATTTAGGGAAGCTGCCTGTGGCCTTCAATTCAGTTAGAAGTATAAGCATTTTTATACCATATTCTTTACATAGACTATTCCTTTCCTTTTGGCAAAAAATAAATAGATCCAGAATAATTGGTTCCACTTGTCAGTTGAATGGAAATCTCAGAATGAATGTGCTTAGGCTTAGCGGGTTAGAAATTACTAGGACATCTAAGACCAGATGCGTGTCCTCACCAATCTTCAATTAGGGGTCTGTACACTAAATCATATAATTCCCTCAGTGTAAAAAATAACATTCCATTGAAGTCACATTTTTTAGAAAACCATATTGATGAGGTGGACATATCTTTTCAAATTAACGTCTCTCATCCCAGTTACTCTACAACTGAATGTCTAAACTCATGTAAATGTGTCTTAATTAAGCAGGTCATTCTTTCATTTCATTAGGTCCTTTAACTTGGCAACAGAAAACAATTTGCTTTCTAAGCATTTTCTAACAGCAACTTCAAAAAAATGTACTTTTGCAAAAATTAGGAGAAAGGTGAAGCTTTCATATAATAATATCATGTATTCTTTCATTAAGTTACCCAACCATTGCTGCTTCAATTTCCTTATTTCCAGAGTATCTAATTCTTGAACTTCAAGCAAATATGCTAAAATTCACTGAAATTATTAGTAAGTAAATCAGGTTATTTTTACTACATGATTAAGAGCCTTGATTTGTTAAAATTTAAAGAATAATAATGAGTTTCACTGGTTGAATGGAAATTTAGTATGAGATTGGGATTGTTCAGATAGATTATATATAGCTTAAAAAAGGTGAGGGAATTGCATAAATATATAAAGTAAGTTGGTGGAAAAGATGAGTAAGCACTGTTTTTCTTTAGAGACATGGAAAAGAGCTGAAATACATTTGACATGTGTAAATATATAGAATTTCAGTGAAGAGCAAGGAAGCTGGCATCAAATACAGGTTCATTACTTAGACCTGCTATTTTATATCTTACAGTTGATCTAATTAATTGAACCCTTCTTGCCTCTATGTATGTAAAATGTGTATAAGAATAGTACATTCTTACTCATTGGGTTGTTATGAGAGTTATATGAATGCAAAATATTTGTAAAAGGGCAATAGTAAAATATGCACTCATTAAATATGATTTGATATGATAATAATGCCCCAATCTACAAAGCATTGAAAAGATATATCCTGTAGTAAAACTACTATGACTTGTTCCATGTTTCCATCTATAAATATTTCCCATGTTTGAAAAATGCTATTTAATCTTTATTATTATTTTTTGTATTATTTCAGATGAATTAAGTTTCTTTTCTGTACTCTGAACTCATCTCATGATCATAGAAAATAAGCATTCTTAAGTTCACTGAATTTGTCCTCTTGGGGCTATGACAGAATAAGTAGTAGAGTTTCTGTTCTGTTTCTTGCTACTGCTCTGTTACTTGGCAGTCTTAATTGGGAATGTCATCATCCATCATCTTACATTCACTGCAGCCATCTGATTGAACAACTAATGTACTACTTTCTCTGCAATTTCTCTCTCCTGGACCTCTCTTTCAGCTCCATTGTGGTTCCCTGGTTAATCAGACTTAGCTTCAGAGAGAAAAAGAAATTCCTATGATAACTGTATAAACCAGCTCTTCACCTTCCACTTCTGGCAGGTGTAAAATATTCATCTTGGTGTCCATGGCTTTTGACCACTGTTACCATTATCAAGCTCTTGCACTACATAGTCATCATGAACCCACATAGGTGTAACATGCTGATCATCGTGGTCTGGTGTGTGTGTTTTTGGACCTCAATTTACCTTTCTGTAGCCTGTATCAGATCAATCGCTACATGTGGGATGTGAAACCTCTTTTTAAACTAGTCTGCAGAGATATTCATGTTGTTAGTATTTCACTTATCTCTAATTCAAGGATGTCAAGGGTTTTCATTTTTCCTATCCTGGTGGCTTATTACATCTTCATCCTATACAATCTTAGGACACACTCCTCTGCAGTGTGATGAAAAACTCTGTCAACCTGTAGCTCTCACATAATGCTTGTAGGTTTGTTTGGTATGCTCTGTATCTACACTTATGTTCTACCTGCTGAGAATGACAACAAGGACAAGGAAATCTCTGGGTTTTACACTGTGAATGCCCCCATGTTAAATTCTCTCATCTATTCCCTGAGAAATGTGGAGATGAAAATTGTCATGTGGAAGAAATAGTATTTATGACACTTTTATAATTAAAGCAAATAAGATGATATTCATTATACTTGCAGTCTTGTATCCTCAGCATAGTTATCATTGTAGATATGGAGAAATCATTCAAGCTTTCTCTGGGATTGCATGAAATGCTCGCTGAACTTACAGGAGCCAAATACTCAAATTACTATTTTCATATAGCAATCTCACTTTAATAAGCCCTAGTAGTTCCAGGTGTCACTATTTGGGTTTGAAAACATCAAAAATATCTTCCTAAAACACACACTTAATTGCAGCTATCCTACTGAGATGTGCATAAGCATTACCTCTGGGATAACCTCCTGATTCATTTTGAAGTCTCTTAGCCATATAAACTCATTTATTTTTGCCTTCCCTCCTTTTATTCAAGGTCTTTTTCATGTTGCATTGCCAGTTAGCACTTGGTAGCAATCCCTCGGTGCCAGAGAGGCTCTTCCCTGGGAGTCATGTCCCAAGCTGCGAGGAAGGTCATGCATTTATATGCTGAGTTTGGCTAAAAGAAAGGTCACATAAGAGCAACAAGGGCTCCTGAGGGCTTTGTAGACACACAGGTCCTGTGTCAGGGAGGATAGCTCTGGAGTTTGATGCCTTGCCAGTGGACCATACTTTGGAGTATGTGTTCCTGAGAGTGACAGAGTTGGACTCAACTATGTCTTTCCTGCAAATGGCTCATCTGTCCCTTCTATTCAAACCTATACTTGGTGATGGTGTTTGTAGGTGTATGTCCAGAGACTTGAGTCATTGGGCTGTCCATGTGCCAGCTTGGCCAGGAACCTCTGTGGAGCAGCAGTTCCAACTCTACAGCACATTTTACTCACCAATGGCGGCGAGGTGATGAAGGACAATGGCTGTCACAGGGAATGGAGAGAGTCTGCAGCTGCAGGCAGGTAATCCCATCCATCTTCCCCATAAGATATAAGCCCCCTCTCAATTGGAGGTGGAGTGGACATCACCATCCCAGACTCCTCAGAATGGGGGGAAGAGCTATGGACTAGAAGGAATTTGCTTGTGATCTACTATAGACATATTGTGATTCAAGCAATGGAAGAAATTACAACATTTATGTGGAGCCAATGGACGCTGGAAGCTTTAGGGGCAGGGAGAGAGAAAAGCAGTTGTAATACAGGGGCTTTTTTCGGGACTTAGGAATTGTCCTGATTGGCATTGCAATGACAGATAGGCCATTTTATACCACCATATAACATCCAGAACTGTGTGGGAGAGTGTCGTCTACAATGTGAACTATGGTCCATGCTTAATGGCAAAGCCCCAGGATGTGTTTATTAATTGCAATTAATGTGCCACACTAATGAAGGATGTTTATGTGGGAGGTTGTGGGAAATGTGGGAGGTGGGGTGTATGAGAATCCCCATATTATTTGTGTAACATTTATGTAATCTAAGTATATTTTAAAAAATTAAAAAAGAAGAGTACTAGGAAAAAAAATCTTGCTATTCCAAAGGAAATTAGCTCTGATGGGTTAGTTATTCACAGTTCTGTTGGCTTCATTTTAATATAGTATTGTTTCCACAATTATTTGGCTTTTTATCAACAAAAATTATCCAAGGATATGTGCAACTGTGTATTTTATATTATTATTTTTTTATTTTTTATTATCCTTTTAAAAACAATTTTACAAGATACTTAGTTTACATAAATGTTACAGAAAAACTATAGGGATTCTCATATGCCCCACTCCGCACACCTCCCACATCCTCCCACATCCTCCCACACAAACATCCTTCTTTAGTGTGGCACATTCATTGCAATTGATAAACACATCCTGGGGCTTTGCAATTATGCATGGACCATTGTTCACACTGTAGTCTACTCTCTCCCACACAGTTCTGCATGTTATGAGATCATATAAAATGGCCCATATATGTCACTGCAGTGTCATTCAGTAAAACCCCCAATTCCCAAATAAGCCCCTGTATTACAACTGTTTTTCCCTCTCCCTGCCTCCAGAGCCTCCAGTGGCCACTGGCTCCACATAATGTTGTAATTTCTTCCATTGCTAGAATCACAGTATGTCTATAGTTGAATACCAGTAAGTCCACTCTAGTCCATAGTTCTTTCCCCAGTCCTGAGGATTCTGGGATGGTGATGTCCACTCCACCTCTAATTGAGAAGGGACTTATATCCCATGGGGAAGATGGATAGGACTATCTTGCTTGCCGCTGCAGACTCTTTCTGTTCCTTGAGATGGTCACTGTCCATCATCATCTCCTTGTTAATTGTCCTGGGGGAATCCAATGAGCTGTAGAGTTGGTGTTGCAAATCCACTAAGGTTCTGGGTCCAGCTGGCAGATGGAGAGCCCAAGTGTCATGTCTCTTAAATGTACACCTACAAACTCCAGCACCAAATATAGTTTTAAATAGAAGGGACAGATGTGCCATGAGTAGGGAAGACATAATTGAGTCCAACTCTGTCACTCTCAGGAGCACAAACAACAAAGTAGGGTGCACTGGCAAGACACCAATCTCCAGAGATAACAGCCTTGACCAGAGGACCTAGGTGTCTCCAGAGCCCTCAGGAGCCCCACTATTTGAAGTAGTATCCACTTTGGCTGTCTATGAGGTCCTGTTGAGATGTACATAATCGTTACCTCTGGGATGATCTCCCGACTCACATTGACATTTCTTAGCCATATAAACTCATTTGTCTTTACATTTTCCCCATTTTATTTGAGGTCTTTTTCCAGTTGCATTGCATACCTGGTCCTGGGTAGTAATCCCTTAGTGCCAGGGAGGCTCAGTCCTGGGAGTCATGTCTAATGCTGGGGAGAAGGTAATGCATCTATATGCTGAGATTCGCATAGATAGAGGCCACATTTGAGGAACAAGGAGGAACTCAGGAGGCAACTCTTAGGGACCCCACAACAATAGGCTATTTCAATTTCAAGAACAAAGGCTCATAAGCATAGTCATCAATATGAAAGGCACATCAGTGGTTCATTCTCTTCCCCTGTCATTGCCCCTGCACTTGGGGGACAGTTGCTGCTCCATTAGAGAATGTGGTAGAGATCTCAGAATGGGAATTCAATATTCTCTCTGTTATTGTGTGAGTCTCCACCCACTGTGACTATATCCCATGAGCATTTGAACATTTTATATACCTTATATGTATGCCCAGGTGAACTTCCTCTTATATATCCCCCATCATTGACACCACACACCAATGATCATCCTGTACCACAGTTGTAACCCTTCTGTGTTCCAAAGCTTCCTCAAAAATGAAGCCTTTAAAATAGCCAAATGCAATTAATAGGAAAATGAAATAATAATAAGTTTAAATCTGACATATAATACATAAAAATTTAAAAAAACTAAAAATAAATCAAAATTAAAAGCTTTGGATATTAAAAAATAATGAAAAATATTCAAAAAATTTTGACATTTTGCCTTTTATCAGTGTAACATCTGGTGTCCTGTCTGTACAGTGGCATTTTCTTCCATTTATTCCCCAGTGTATTACTATTTTTCATTTTGTTTTCAAAGAAGTTTTAGGTCACAGGAAAGTAACATACAGAATACAGGGGACTCTCATATACCCAACATCCTCACTTTTTCCTTCTTCCAGTATTAATATTTTTTATATGTGTATGGTACCTTTGTTATAACTGATACACACATAGTGAAACATAGCTACTAAACATGGTCAGTGGTTTACATTATGGTTTACATTTTAGACCATACACTTTTTATAAATTCTGATGATATTTAACATGGCCTGTGTCCATCTTTGTAAGATCATGTAGAACACTTCCATTGTCCACTAAGTATTCCCTGTTCAGTCTATTTTATTCCTCCCTCCCCCTCCCCTAGGGCCCCATGATAACTCCCTGGTTTCACTCCTTGGATGACAAGATTCATAGTTGCATGTTACAACACTAAAATCTTGACACACTGGTTCGTTCTCCCCTATTAGGAACTTCACATGCTCTTAAGAAACTCTGCCTCTCTATTTGTGAACAAATAGGTCCTCCTGAGAATAGGAGTCCAAATCCTTCCAGCTCATTTTATGGGTCTCCACCCACTGATAGAACACATTATGACAAAATGATACTTCACACAATCCCTAGAAGCCTGCTTCAGTGTGTCCTGTCCCAAATGCCACCCCCCATCCAACACCCTAAACCAGTAACTCTTCCCTGTCATGTTGCCATGAGAGTATTCACAACTTTGTACTTTCAACCACATACACACAAATTCCCAGTGTTCATGAGGTCCCTCTTCCAACCCTCCTTCCAGTTCGCTGGATCTTCCAACCCACCCTCCCCAATATACCTACCTGTCAAAACTGCACCACCCAACCCAATAATGTCATTACCCTCCTGTGATATTCCTTCAATACATAACTACACACTTTCACCTTACCATGGATTTCATTTTTCTTTTTCATTATGTCTTTGCATATTTGGGGCCTCTTACCAATCCAAATAATTTGTATTACATTTTTCCAATTCACCAATATGTGCTTTGTTGATTTTAATTGGAATTGCATTAAATCTGTAGATTAGTTTGGGTAGGATAGACATCTTAATGATGTTTAATCTTCTTAGCCATGAACAGTGAATAGTCTACCATTTATTTAAGTCTACTTTTATTTACGTTAAAAGTGTTGTGTAGTTTTCTGTATAGAAGTCTTTTACATCATTAGTTAAATTTATTCCTAGGTATTTGATTCTTTTAGTTACTATTGTAAATTGTATTTTTTCTTGATTTCCCTTCAGATTGCTCGTTGTAAGTGTATAGAAATGCTATGGATTTTTGAGATTTGATCTTAGAGCCTGTGACTTTACTGAACACGTTTATAAGTTCTAGAAGTTTTGTTGCAGATTTCTCAGGGCTTTCTATGTATAGGATCATGTCATCTGCAAATAGTGAATATTTTACTTCTTCTTTAACAATTTGGATGCCTTTTATATCTTTTTCTTGCCTCAGTGCTCAAGCAAGGACTTCTAACACAATATTAAATAGGAGCGGTGATAGTGGGCATCCTTGTCTTCTTCCTGATCTTAGAGGGAAAGCTTTTAGGATTTCACCATTGAAGATTATGATAGCTGTGGGTTTTTCATATATATACCCTTTATCGTGTTCAGAACGTTTTCTTCAATTCCTACATTTTCAAGTGTTTTTATCAGGAAAGGGTTCTGAATTTTGTTGAATGATTTTTCTGCATCTATAGAGATGATCATGTGATTTTTTTCTTTCGATCTGTTTATGTGGTGTTTTACATTGATCAGTTTTCTTATGTTGAACCATCCTTGCATACCTGGAATGAAACTCACTTGGTCAAGTTGTATAATTCGTTGCTGTGTTGTTAATACATTTAGCAAGTATTTTCTTGAGGATTTTAGCATCTAGGTTTATTAAAAAGATTGGTCTGTAATTTTCCTTTCTTGTGGTGTCTTTGTTTGCACTTAGTTTTAGGGTAATGTTGGCATCAAAGAATGAGTTAGGCAATGTTTCTTCTACTTCTATTTTTAGGAACAGTTTAAGAAGTTTTGTTGTTATTTCTTTCTGTAATGTTTGGTAGAATTCACTTGTGAAGCCATCTGTTTCTGGGCTCTTCTTAGTTTAGAGGTTATTCATGACTGTGTCTATCTCTTTCCTTTTAATTGGTCTGTTGAGTTCATCAATTTCTTCTTTTATCAATGAGGGCTGCTTGTGAGTTTCTAGAAATTTGTCCATTTCCTCTAAATTATCATTCTTGTTGGCATATAACTTCTCAAAGTATCCTATTTGTTACTTTATTTCTGTGGAGTCAGTTGTGATATCCCCTTCCTCATTTCTTATTTTGTGTATTTGCATCTTCTCTCTTTTTTGTTAGTCTGGTTAAGGGTTCTAGTGCTTTCCTATTTTCTATTTCATTTAGTTCTGGTTTAATCTTCCTTATTTCCATCTTTCAAATTCATTTGGGGTTAGTTTGTTGTAGTTTTTTCCCCAATTCCTCCAGGTGTGCATTTAGGTATTCCTCGAATTTATCTCTTTCTTCTTTTTTGATATATGCATTTATAGCTATGAATTTCTCTCTCAGTACAGCTTTTACTGCATCCCATAGGTTTCAATATGTTGTGTTGCCATTTTCATTTATTTAAAGTTATTTATGGTTTTCTCTTGAGATTTCCTCCTTGCCTCAATCTTTGTCTAAGAGTGTGCTGTTTAACTTTCATATCTTTGTGACTAATCTGGTTCTCTGGCCCTTACAGATTTCCAATTTCATTCCATTGTGGTCAGAGAAATTACTTTGTATAACCTCAATCTTTCTGAATTCATTGAGATTTTTTCTGTGGCCTGGCATGTGGTCTGTCTTGAAGGATGATCCATGTACACTCAAGAATAATGTATATCCTGCTGTGTTTGGGTGTATTTTTCTGTGTATGTGTATTAGATACAGGTCATCTAATGTATTAATCAAAGTCTTTGTTTCTTTATTGATTCTTTATCAAGATGTTCTGTCTAATGGTGATAATGGTGCATCAAAGTCTCCCACTATAATTGTAGAGGTATGTATTTCTCCACTTAGTTTTTTCAGTGTTTACCTCATGTATTTTTAGGTGCCCCTGTTAGGTGCACCAATGTTTATGATTGTCCTTTCTCCTAGAAAGATTACGCCTTTCACTAATATATAGTGTCTGTCTTTGTCTCTTACAATAGTTTTGCATTTAAAGTCAATTTTGTCAGATATTAGTATAGCTACTTCTGCCCTTTTTTGGTTATTTTTTGCTTGTAAGATTGTTTTCCACACATTCACTTTCAGCCTCCTTGAATCTCTGGGTCCAAGTTGGGTTTCTTGTAGACAACATATACATGAGTCATATTTCCTTATCCATTCTGCTGATTTGTGTGTCTTGAATGGTGAGTTTAAGCCATTAACGTTCAGTGTTATTACTCTCAAATAATTACATTAGCCATATTTTCTTTGGGTTTATGTATGACTTATGTTGGTTTTATTTATCTTTTTGTCTTTTAAGTTGTTCTTATACTCTTCTTCAACTCTCTTTCTCCTGTTATTTCCTTTCAAACTGCAAACCTCCCTTTAATATTTCTTGAAGGGCAGATTTCATATTGGCATTGCTTCTGAATTTCTATTTAACTGTTAATATTTTGAACTCTCCATCTTTTTGAATGACGGCTTTGCTGGATGGAGAATTCTTGGCTGTAAGTTTTTTTTTCTTTTAGTACCTTGACTATGTCATTCCACTGTCTTCTTGCCTCCATGGTTTCAGATGAGAAATTAGCACTTTATCTTATTGAGCTTCCCTTGCATGTGGTCGTTCTCTTTTCTCTTGCTGTTTTCAGTATTATCTCTTTGACTTGAACATTGCTCAGATTGATGAGTAAATGTCTTGGAGTAGACCTGTTGGGATTTATACTTTTGGGGTGTACTGTGCTTCCTTGACTTGTACTCCATCTCCCTCAATAGTGTTGGGAAGGTTTCAACCATTGTTTCTTCCAACACTCCTTCTGTTTCCTTTCCCATTTCTTATTCCTCTGGGATGCCTATAATGCTTAAGTCTGTGCATTTTGTGTTGTCATTCAAATCGCTAAGAATCTGCAGGAATTTTTCTATCTTTTATCTATCTGTTCTACTCTCTGTTTGATTTCAGATGTACTGTCTTCCACCTGTTCAAAATTAATTTTATGTGCTTCCAGTTTCTTTTTGATTTCTTGGATTTTGCTATTCATCACCACCATATCCATTATTTTTTCATATGTTTCCAATTTCTTTAGTATATTCTCCCAGTGTATTCTTAATATCCTTAATTTCTTCCTTCACTTCCTTAGGTAGGTCCATGATATTTGTTTGATAACTTTGATTAGTTGTTCAATATTCTGCACCTCTTCCTGGTTTTTAGTTTGTTCATTGGGCTGGGCCATGTCTTCCTGTTTGTTAGTATGGCTTTCATTTTTTTGTTGCCCTTTGGTTATCTTTTTACCTTGATGGGTTTATTTAGTTGATTAGCTCCTCTCTTTACTCTAGGGTTTTACTTAATTGCAGTTTTTGTGTGTGTGTTAAGTTTTCTCTTTGACACTTTGCTCTTATTCTCTTTCATTACTGTTGTCTATGTTCCCTTGGAGAAAAAAATTAGGGCCAGAGAAAGTGAAAAAGATAAGAAAAGTGAAAGGTAATAGTAATAATAATCTTAACTGTTAAAAGAGGAACTGTTTAAGACCTTGGAAAATTAATATTTAACTCATGCAATCAGTGTAGAGTAATAATAATAAAAAAGTGTGGTACCAACAATGAAATGGTAAACCAAATAGAGAAAAATAAATAGAATGAATTAAAAGGCCAGTATGATGAGGAGTGAGGGAATAAGAAAAGACAGAAATAAAAAAGCTTAGTAAAAGAAAGAAAACAGGATAGATGAGGTAGAAATAAAATCCTGAAAAACTAAGGACTAAACAAATAGAGGTGAAATGTAAGAACAACAACAGAAAACAGAAGATAGAATGATGAGGGAAGGAAAAAAGATAGCATTGGTATACAAAATTGCTATACACAGAAAAGGGGAAAGGAAAGAAGAGGAAACACTGTAACCAAGAATCAAGCCAGCAGCACCTTGAGGAGTTTATCTCTTCATCCACCTCCCTCCAGATTGATGTCCTGAAGTCTCCTACTCTGTGGTTTCCCAATACAGCTCATTCAGACAGGATATTGTCCCAACTCATCTGTTTTTTTGTGAAAGAGATCTGCCTATGTTCCTTTGAAAGAAAAAAAATTAGGACCAGAGAAAGGGAAAGAGATAGGAAGACAAAAAGGGTAATAGTAATGGTTATAGTAAAAAGTAGGGGAGCAAATGTACAAGACCTAGGAAATTGAAAAATTAACATGATTAAGAAGCACAGAGGAATAATATTAGGAAAGTGGAAAAGAAATGGTGAAACAAGAAACAATAGAGAGTAAACATAGAGACTGAATTAAAATGCTGGATTGTTGAGAAGAAGGAAAAAGAAAGCAGAAAAGGAACAAAGAAAAAGTAAAAAAGAGAAAGTATAGAGAGAAAAAGGGTGAGAGATAGAAATACAAACAAGAAAAATTGGAGATGAAATAAAAGAGGTGGAATGAAAGAACAACAATGGAAAACAAAAGATATAAAGATGAAGGAGTGAAAAGAAATAGCATAAGTAGAATAGATCAGTAATGAAAAGAATAGTAGGAAAGGAAAAAAGGAAAATAAACAAGCAGGGGAAAAAAGGGAGTGGATACAAAACAGGTAAGAAACAACACAGCAATGACTCATTTAAAACAAAAAAAGGAGACAGAATTAAAACTAATAATAAACATGGAAAATGACCCTTCTTCTTAGACACCTAAGGATCTTCTCAGGCTGCTGGTGTTCCCCAATCACTCACTCTGCAGCCTGCCCTCTGCAAGTTTTGAACTAGGTTTTAGTGAGTAAAGTAAAGGAAATAAAAGAAAATTACCTTTAAAAAAAATAAGAGATCCAAGAAAAGCTAATACAAAGAAAATGTCTATAAATTCCCTGTCAAACTTTCAGCTGTGTACCTGATAACCTGGTGGATCTCTTCTCAAGGAATAGACAGAAATTGATCCAGGGAACTCATATATGCTAGATAGGCATTCTTCCACTGTACTATTCTCAGTCCTTGGTTGATTTGCCTTTCAGAAGACTATCTGCTCCTTTTCCCTAGGGCAGGTTACATTCTCTGCAGGCAGCTGGAGTGGTGCTGATCACTGCCTGTCTGTGCATTCTAACTGATGCAATTCCTCCCTTTACCTAGGTGGCTGGGCATGACCACCAGCCTGAGGCAATCCCCCTGCTTTCTCCCTGTCAAGTTGGGGACCCTTCTGATATCCAAGGGGGCTCA
>JAQZBX010001145.1:0-65729 GCA_029593785.1 Cabassous unicinctus | reverse complement strand
GGTAAGCAACCCCCGATTATTTCTGGCTTCCCTATCTGTCCAGCACCCTCTAGATGACTCAGAGCACCTTCCTGTGGAGGTAGATGTCTGCTCTACTCTCATTTAGATTCAATTCACCTGGAGTTTTACCCTCCCTTAATATCTCAGGGTAGGAGAGGGGAGCCCTTCCTGGGAGCTGTAGGTTTAATAACTCACAATTACTCATTTCGGCTTCTTCTTGTCTCTGACCCTCACTCTTCTGGGACTTGGTAACCATTGTCCTGGTTTGCTATGCCCCAAAGCACGTCCCCACGACAGCCTCTGGCTTTTTCTTTGTTGTTTAAGTGAGAGCTAAGAATTATATGTCTCACCCATCAGCCATGTTCCCACAATCCCACAATTGTGTATTTGTGTGTGTTCACAGTATGGAACGGTTTGGGTTTCTTGAGGGGAGGTCGTGTGTACAAAATCCCATCAGGGAGAATTTTATGCTACATATCCATGAAGTTTTTATTATCATTTACTTAGTGGGCCAAAATATTTATTGGCAGAGATTATGAGGAAAACATGTATTAAGTTCACACCCAAAATCAATAGATCTAACATTAAAGAGTAGTTATGCAGTGAAGGAATGTGACAGGGGTGTAGTGATATTATTGGGTTGGGCAGTGCAAGTTTGAATTGGAGGTAGGGTGGGAAGGGTAGGTTGGTGGTCCGTGGAACTTAGGGGAGGGTTGGGGGAGGGAGCAGGTGAACACTGGTGCTTGGTGGGTATGTGGTTGAAACTACAATGTTGGGAAAGCTCTTTTGGCAATATGACAAGGAAGGGTTATTGGTTTACAGTGTTGGATGGGGAGGCATTTGGGACAGGATGCACCTGGGGCAGTCCTCTAGAGAATGTGCTAGTGATCATTTTGTCATTGTGTGCTGTACCAGTGGGTGGAGATCCACACAATGAGTGGGAAGGAGTTGGACTCCCATCCTGTAGAGACCTGATATGTTCTCAAACATGGGGGGGGGATGTTTCTCGAGAGCATAGGCAGTTTCTAATAGATGAGGACAGACCAGTGTGTCAAGCCCTCAGTGTTGTTGCAAGTAACTATGAATCTTGTCTTTCAAGCAGGGAAGCCTGGTGGTTGCCATGGCCCCTAAGGGAGGGGGAGGGAGGAATAGAATAGTTGGAAGAGAGGGTATTTAGAGGGCAATGGAAGTGTTCTGTATGGTCTTGCAATGTTGGCTACAGGTCATGTTAAATTTCAGCAATTT
Source organism: Cabassous unicinctus (assembly GCA_029593785.1). NCBI lineage: Eukaryota > Metazoa > Chordata > Mammalia > Cingulata > Chlamyphoridae > Cabassous > Cabassous unicinctus. Next base: position 64,484 of record JAQZBX010001145.1, on the reverse strand, counting down.
TTAAAAAAAATTTGTTGGTGACAATGTAAACCATACTGTAAACCATTGACCATGTATAGTAGGTATGTTTCAATTTTTGTACATCAGTTCTAACAAATGTACTATCCACACATAAAAAGTTTATAAATACGGGAAAGGGTTAAAAGGTGAGGATGTTAGGTATATGGGAGTCACCTTTATTCTGTATGTGACTTTAATGTGACCTAAAACTTCTTTGAAAACAAAATGAAAAAATGTAAGACACCGGGGAAGAAACCAAGAAAATATCACTGTATGTACAGGAAAAGAGATAATACATTGATGAAAGGCAAAATGTCAAAAAATTTTTTTAAATATTTTCCTTTTTTTTTTAATATCCCAATTTTTAAATTTTAATTTAATTTTAGTTTTTCTAATTTTTTATGTATTTTATTTATGTTTAAACCTATCATTATTGTTTCATTTTCCTATTATTTTTATTTGGTGATAGTCTTGGCTTAATTTTTAAAGAAGTTTTGGATCACAGAAGGATTATCACTGTGGCAGGGAGGATAATTGGTGTAGGGTGTTCTCATCAGGTAGAGATTCACACAATAACCAAAAGGGTATTGAATTCCCATCCTGGTAAGCTCTGCCATATTTTCAAATGGAAAAGCAACAATCCCCCGAGTACAGGGGCAATGACTTGTAAAGAAGGATGGTCTATTGATGGACCTTTGATATTGACAACTATGCATATGAGCCTCTGTTTTTGAAATTGCAACTTAGCCTAGTGTTATACGGTACCTAAGAACTATCTCCTGATACCCTCCATGTTGCTCAAATGTGGCCTATCTCTAAGTCAAACTCAGCATATAAATGCATTATATTCCCCCAAGCTTGGCACATGACTCCTGGGGATGAGCCTCCCTGGCACTGAGGGATTCCTATCAAGCACCAACTAGCAATACAACTGGAAAAAGACCTTGAATAAAAGGGGAAGCAGATAAGAATAAATGAGTTTAAATGGTTAAGAGACTTCAAAGGGAGTCGGGAGGTCATCTTAGAGGAAATGCTTATTTATGTCTCAGCAGGATCAAATAGACTGTCAAAGTAGAGACTACCCAAAATAGTGGGGCTCCTGAGGGCTCTGGACACCACCCAAGTCCTACAGTCATGGCAGATAGCTCCAGAGTTTGGTGCCTTGCCAGTGGGACCTACTTTGGAATTTGTGTTCCCATGTGTGACAGAGTTCGACTCAGTTGTGACTTCTCTACATATGCCTCTTCTGTCCCTGATATTTGAACCTGTAGTTGGTGCTGGATTTGGTAGGTATACACCCGAGAGACTTGAATCTTTGGACTTCCCATGTCCCAGCTGGGCCCTGAGCCTCAGCAGAGTTGCCATACCTACTCTCCAATTCATTGGACTCACCCAGGACAACTAACAAGGAGGTGAAGATGGACAACCACCATACCAGGGAATTGACAGAGTCTACAAGTGCAGGCAAGTTTGAAGCCTCCTCTCAATTAGAGGTGTAATGGGCATTACCATCCCATAATCCTCAGGATTGGGTAATAAAATATGGACTAAATTGGATTTACTGTTATACTTCTATAGATTTATTGTGAATCTACCAACGGAAATAATTATATCATTGATGTGGAGATAGTGGCCATTGGAGGTGCTGAAGGCAGGGAGAGGGAAAAAGGGGTGTAATAAGGGGACACTTTCAGGACTTGGAATTGTCCTGAACAACATTGGAATGACAGATACAGGACATTATATATCCTGCCTTAACCTATAGAATTTAATGAGAGAGAGTGTAAACTACAATGTAAAGTATAATCCATGCTTAGTGACAATGCTCCAAAATATGTTCATCAATTGCAAGGAATGTACCACACTAATGAAAGAAGTTGTTAATGTTGGGAAAAGTGAGAGGTGTGGGGAGTGGGGCATATGGGAATCCCTTATATTTTTGTATGTAACATTTTATGTAATCTAAGTATCTTTTAGAAAAAAATAAAAAATGTAATAAAAAATAAATAAATTAAAAAAAAATCTATTTCCTAGTTCTTTCTATTGTTCATTTTGCATCCTTTAGCCAAATTATTGATGACTGCAAAAACATCTGTGAAATGAGTGTATAGAATAATTTGATCAATTGTTTTGTTAAACACAAGAGTTTAAGCACAGACTAATAAAGAAATATTTGGGGTAGGTAATATGTAATTTTAATAATTGTGCCCATTGGTATATGACTTATTAGATTTAAAATATTTAAATCAAACATTCTGAATTTTATTAAATGAATATCTTAATTCATTATATAAACATTCATATTACAGAGGCATATAATTTAATCCTAAAGTAGTGAGTAATCACTAGGCTTGAAGAAGATTAGAAGTTTTTGGTGGAGCATAAGGGAAAGATTAGAGTCCACATTAAGTTGTGTATGACACAGTTCTATACAAATTTGTGCCTTTGTCACATGATATAATTTTTACCATCACTCTTTTCTTCATACCTATATCTGCCTTCATACCTATATCTGCTTTTGTTGAGATATAATACTTAGACACTTTTACACTATTCTTATATTCTCTCAAAGATCTGTATTCTAGATATTTTGAAGTCATTTTAATTTCAATAATCCTTTCTTCATCCCACCATAAACCATCAACGTTCTCTGGACAATTTGATTTTATTGAATATCTCTTGGACTATCTTTTTCATCTGAAAATGTTACAAAGAGTTTTATTTTATTTGTGTTCAGATATTTAAATTAAAATGAGCCATCAACTGAGTTGTTTCTACCATAAGGAAAAGTGAGATAGTGTCTGTTTTACTAATCCTCTTTATTCAAGGAATTTGGAATATATCAGATGAGTATGCAGGGTCCTTATGCTAGACTCATAATCCAGTCCAGCTTATATATTATTGTCTGAGTGATGAGAATATGTTCTCATACATAGGTTGCATGATGTACAGGGTGTATTATAGATATCCAGAGCTCAAGTTGTCTAATCAGATAGAACAATTTAAGATGGTCTAGCTGTTTCTTCTTGCACATAAACCACATTAAGTTCCAAGATCAGTACTTGGTATGGCTTATAATAAAAAGTGTTCTATATTTTGTTCTGCAGTTACTCTTCCTGATGGTTAGTCTAATGTGTCAACTTGGCCAGGTAATGGTGCCCTGTTGTTTGGTCAAGCAAGTGTTGGGCTAATTGAAATAAAAGGGCATTTCCTGAATTTAATCATCAGTGAGTTTATTACATAGATGGCTGGTTACATCCACAATCAACTAGGGAGATTGCTATTATCAATCCAATCAGTTGAAATCATTAAAAGAGGATATGATTTCAACATTCACAGAAAGAATTCCAATCTCTATTTCAACTAGCATCTCCTGGGAGCTCATCAAGGACCTTCATTAGAATCCCTGGTTTGCAGTCTGGCTGGCAGAATTGGCACTTGTGCATCCACATGGTCTTATGAAACAATTTTATAAAAACTCATACTATTTACAGATAATGCCTGTCAATTCTGTTTCCCTAGAGATCGCTGACTAATACAGCTTGGTACCAGGAATAGTTTTTGAGAAACAAAATCTTAAAAATGGGATTGCTGAATGGTTCTGGTATATTTGCAATTGGATCTCTACTCTGATTAGATTCAAAGGCACTAATGACTCCCTTTCCAATAATCAAGAAGCCAATGAGAGTCCCTGTCATGTGTTGGAAATAAAGATACACAACATATCACCACTGAATATGACTACTTCCATACTTATAAGATGCAAGGATCTTGGTGAGAGTGTTTTTAACACCTTAACAGAATTTTGTGGAGTTAAATGGTACAATCATGTTGGCTTGCTCTTCCTAAATACTCTGGGTATGGTTTAAAAAAAGAAAGGGATGAGTTGAAAGCTTATATTTTGCTTCTTAAGTATCATAGGAATGATGTGAAAGTTTCTATGAGTATTCTTAAAGAAAATTTTGTTTTGTGCAGTGGCAGACTTGAGATCTCTTAAAACCAGACTCTCAGTTCCATTATACAACTAGCAAAGGTATAATGGAAACTAAAATCTAAGCCTTGCAGGGTGCCTGCTGTTAAAGTGAGGGCATTGAATGGAAAGAAGGGGAACCCTGGGGATATCAGTAGGGACATTGAAGCCCTAAATTCTGCTGAGACTGCCAGATAAATCTGTTCTCCTCCCAGCTTTCCCAAAAGAGACCTACAGCCTTTTTACCAGGGTAACTGTGCATTAGGAAAAGGGAAATGATCAGATTTTTGGAGGATTATTAGACACTGGCTAAGAAGTGACATTAATTCCAGGAAACCAAAACATCACAGTGGCCCATCAGTCAGAGTATGGGCTTATGGAGGTCAGGTGATCAATAAAGCTTTGGCTCAGGTCAGTCTCACAGTGGTTGCAGTTGGTCCCCAGACTCATTTTATGGTTATTTCTCTAGTGCCAGAATGTAAAATTGGAATAGACATACTCAGTAACTGACAAAATCCTCACATTGGATCCCCGACTTGGGAAGTGGTAGGAAAGGCTAAGTGGAAGCCACTAGAACTGCCCTTACCTAGCAAAATAGTAAATAAAAACAAATACCAGATTCCTGGAGGGATTGTAGAGACCAGTGCAACCATTAAGGATTTGAAGGATGCAGGGGTGGTGGTTCCCACCGTATCTCCAATCAATTCTTCTATTTGGCCTGTGTGGAAAACAGATGGATCTTGGAGGATGACAGTAGATTATCATAAATATACCCAGGTGATGACTTCAATTGCTTGAGCAAGTCAACACATCCCCTGGAACTGGTATGCAGGTATTGATCTGGATTTTTTTTTTAACCTTGGTTATGTTTATTCCTAGACATTTGATTCTTTTAGTTGCTATTGTGAAAGGAATTGTTTCTTTTTTTAAACAAATCAATGTAATTGATTCATATTACTAAAATATAAATCCATTCAAAGTGTAAAATTAATTGTGTTTGGTATTATTATAATTGTGCATTCATCACTTCAATCATTTTTAGAGCATTTTCATTATTCCAATAATAATAATAAACAACTAATAAAAAATCCTCATCACCTCTCAATCTCTGCATCCCCTCCAGTACATATATGCTATTCTGTTTCCTTCTTTATGATATATTTGTATTTATATTTTGTAAAAACAGATTTATAGGTGAAATATCATGCATATTCATGTTTTACATGAGATTTCACTATGCTCTACAGTCCCATGTTACATTTTTTGCTTTCCTTCTAGTAATAAACATGACCATAGACTTTCCCTTTCAACCACTGTCATATAATAGCTCTGCTAGCTACAAACACTATGATGTGCTTTAACCATTTCTATTCATTTCCAAAGATTTACAAAGAACATTTGCACTTCTGCACAGATTAACCCTCAGCTTTCCATTCTCTATTCTCATTCTATTTTTTGCTGACCTATATTTTAATTATTAACTCCATGAATTTACAGTATATATTTAGTTCATAATAGCAAAATCATACAGTATTTGTCTTTGTGTCTCATTTGCTTCACTCAATATAATCTCCTCCAGGTTCATCCATGTTGTCATATGCTTCGTAACTTCGTTTGTTCTTAACACTGCATAGTATTCCATGGTATGTATACACAATTTGTTTATCTGTTCATCAGTTGATGGACACCTGGGTTGTTTCCAACTTTTGGCAATCATGAATAAAGCCACTATGAACTTTGGTGTGCAGATGTCTATTCATATCTCTGATCTCGTAATCCTGGGTATATGCCTAGTAATGGTATTGCTGGTTCACATGGCAAGTCTATATTCAACTTCCTTAGGAACAGCCAAACAATCCTCCATAGAGGCTGTACCAATCTACATTTCCAACAAGAGTGAATAAACATTCCTATGTTTCAACATCCTACATCCTCTCCAGGATTTACAGTTTTCTGACTTCAATAGTGGTTAGTCTAATGGGTGTGAAATGATATCTCATTGTAGTTTTGATTTGCATTTCCCTAATCACTGGTGTTGTTGAAGTTTTTCATGCTTTTCTTCATGATTTGTATTTCTTCTTTGAACAATTGTCTTTTCAATTTTTTTGCCATTTTTCAGTCTGGTAGTTTGTCTTTTTATTGTTGCGTTGTATGATCTTTCTATATATCACAGATAATAACCTTTGTTGGACATGTGATGGCCAAATGTTTTCTCCTATTGAGTCAGCTGTCTATTCATCCTTTTGACAAAGTCATTTGAGATGCATAAATGTTTAATTTTGAGGAGGTCCCGGTTATCTATTTTATCATTTTTTCCTCATGCTTTGGGTGTAAGTTTTAAGAAGCTACAGTTTACCACAAGATTTTCTTCTAGTAGTTTTGTGGTTTGGATTTTATATTTAGGTCCTTGATCCATTTTGAGTTAAATTTTGTTTAAGTTGTGTGATACAGTTCCTCTTTCTTTCTTTTAGATATAAATATCCAGTTTTTGCAGCACCATTTGTTGAATAGACTCTTCTGGCCCTGCTGGAAGGATTTGACAGTCTTGTGAAAAAGCATTTGACTGTAGATATTAGGGTAAATTTCTGAGTTCTTGAGTTGGTTCCACTGGTCAATTTGTCTGTTTTTACGCCAGTGCCTTGCTGTTTTTATCACTGTCACTAAGTAATATGCTTCAGAGTCAGGAAGTGTGAGTCCTCTAAACTCATTCTTCTTTTTAACATATTTTTGTCTATACCAGGCCCATTACCCTTCCAAATAAATTTGATAATGTTCTTTTCCATTTTAGCAAAATGGCTGTTGTGATTTTTGTTGGTATTGAGTTGAATCGGTAAATCAGTTTGGGTAGAATTAATGTCTTTTAATGATATTTAATCTTTCAGTCCATGAACACAGAATGTGCTTCGATTTATTTAAGTCTTCTTCAATTTCTTTACAAATGTTTTGTAGTTTTCTGAATACAGGTCTTTCATGCCATTGGTTAAATTTATTCCAAAATATTTGACTGTTTTAGTCACTATTATAAATATAATTTTTTTCTGATTTCCTCTTCAGATTGTAAATCAATAGTGTATAGAAACGCTATTGTTTTTTGTGTATTAATCTTGTATCCCACCGCTTTACTGAACTTGTCTATTAGTTTTATTAGCTTTGTTATGGGTTTTTCAGGGTTTTCTGCATATAGGATCATATCATCAGTGAATAGTGCAAGGTTTACTTCTTCCTTTCCTATTTGGGTGTCTTTTATTTCTTTGCCTAGGCTAATTGCTCTAGTTAGAAATTCCAGCACAATATTGAATAACAGTGTTGACATGGAATCCCTGTCTTGTTCCTGATCTCAGTAGGAAAGCTTTTAGTCTTTCACCTTGAGTGTAAGGCTAACTGTAGGATTTTCATATTTGGAAAGCTTCCTTCTATTCTTATCTTTTCGAGGGATTTTTTTCAAGAAAGTGTGCTGTATTTTTTCAAATGCCTTTTATTCATCAATTGAAAGAATCATAGGATTTTTCATTTTCAATTTACCAATGTGGTTTATTGCACTAATTGAATTTCTTGATTTGAACCACCCTTGCATATCTGGGATAAAAGCCCACTTAATCATAGTGTATAATTCTTTTGATGTGCTTTTGGATTCGGTATGCCAATATTTTGTTGAGGACTTTTCCATTTATATTCACTAGGGATATTGGTCTGTAGTTTTGTTTTTTTTTTCACATTATCTGCTTCAGGTGTTAAGGTCATGTTGGCTTCATAGAATGAGTTTGGTAACATTTTTTCCTGTTCAAAAGTTTGGAAGAGTCTGAGCAAGATTGGCATTAGATTGTCTTTGAATGGTTGGTAGAATTTACCTGAGAAGACATCTGGTCCTGATGTTTTCATCTTTGGGATTCTTTATATCACTGCTTCAGTCTCTTTACTTGTGATTAGTTTGATGAGGTATTCTATTTATTCTTGGTTTATTGTAGTTGGTTCATGTATTTCCAGGAATTTGTCCATTTAGTCTACATTGTCTAGTTTTTTTGGCATAGAATTATTCTTCATACCTTTTTGTATGTATATTATTTCTGGGGGGTCTGTGGTAATGTCCCCCCTCTCATTTCTGATTTTATTTATTTGTGTCTTCTCCCTTTCTTCTTTATCTGTCTAGCTAAAGGTTTGTCAGTTTGTTGATCTTCTCAAAGAACCAACTTTTGGTTTTGTTTATTCTATTTTTTTTGTTCTCAATTTCATTCACTTCTGCTCTGCTCTTTATTATTTCTTTCCTTCTACTAGATTTGATAATTGTTTGTTTTTCTTTTACTTTTTTCCCTAGGTGTGCATTTAGATCTTCAATTTTAGCTCGTTCTTCTTTTTTAAAGTCAGCATTGAGGATTATAAATTTCCCTTTTAGCACTGCCTTTCCTTTATGTTTTGATATGTTTTGTTGTCATTCTTTAGAGAACCCTGACTAATATACCTTTTTACTAGAATCTCAGCAAATTTATATAACATTCCTAGAGGAGTTGAACAGTTTACTAATCAGAGGTTGTCATCAGACACTCTAATTTTGAAATTCAATTTTTAATCTGTCTGCTTCATTGTCTTTCTTGTAGCAGAAGCATCTGTTATTTCTGTAAGAGTAACAAATTTCAACAAAGCAATGTTATTTAATACCCTCATCAGCTGGAGCTTCCTATTAATGAGGTGGAAGAGAGAGACAGAGATTAGTAATGTTCTATCTGAAGGAAAATATGAGCTTGGCTGTAGCTTTGCTGTTGAGGAACAAAGATGTTCTCTGAGTTCACTTTTTTCTCAAAGAAAGGAGAAGCAGTGGTCTTGGTACATGAATTTCCTCCCAGCTTGCCAGTGGTAACAATCTTTCTGATAAATATAACTTCAAGATTTCTTTTAGCATTGTATTACCCAAACATTTTAAGGCTATTATGCTGCTTACTTTACTTTTATTTATTATCACCTCCTTAACATTGAAAAGTCTATGAAAATTTTATGAGATGACCTATGTCAAATAATGTCACAGCACCATAATTACACATAAAATATTATTTAAATATATTAATTTTCTTCCAATGCTGAGCATTTTCACTAGGTCAAAACTTAGACTATTTATTTTCTTCTAATTCTGAGCCTTTGTACTAGGTCCAGACTTTCTTGATGTCTCCTTCTTTTCTTGGAATAACTTTGATTCATAGCTGTTCCTTAGTTTTTCATGTAAATATGTTTCTCTTAGGCTCTTCCTCCAATTCAACCAATTATCAAGGTAAAATTGAATTCATCTCTGGTTCAAAATTGACAGAGTTACAAAAGAGAATCTTTATTGACATTTCAAATAAGTTTTTGAAATGTTAGATTCTCCAGAATACATTTGCAGTTTGGTGAGATTCTTCTCCACGTACCTCACCCAGTTGATACATGTTGGAAAAGACATTGGCCTTAGTGTTTTGGGTGTGTGATCCTGAAATAAAGATGTAATCTCACCCTCATTCCAAGGGTAATTTATTTCTTTCCTCTATGAGCTTCGTTTGTGGTTTTGTGGTTTTAAAATTGATTGTAATTAAGATGAAATAGGCTGGATATGTGAGCAACATTTGCATTCCATTTATTATTCCTGATAAGTAATACCAAATCATGTATAACTACTTCTCTACCATTAATAATTGATGATCCATTAATGTTGATTATGTGACATTATGATATTGTACATCAATAATAGGGTCAAGATTGTGAGATCCAAGTGTTCAGTACCTGTGATAGGTGTTGTGCTATAGTATTTCAAAGTTTTTGTGCACTTTTGTTCTACTGCCAGCATCTTAATAGATTTCCATTTTTCCTGTTGATAACATGCTTTTTTGCTCTATTCTCTTGACTGCTCATGCTAAATGCTTCTGAATTTTCTCAATCCTTCCAAGAAATAACTTTGGTTTTGTGAATATTCACTATTTAAGACTGTAAATGAAGTCATTTTTGCATTTCTTATTTTATCATATCTTTATCCAATTCTTGTTTGAATTTCATTTGCTTTTATTAATACCTATGATACTTAGAACATTAGTTAACAAATGTGTTTGTATATTAATCATAGTTGTTGTTTTCATTATATATCTATAGATTTTAAAATGTAACTAAGAGGAAATCATAATTTTCTTAAGAAGACAAACAAATTCAACTACTCAAATAGAATGAATAAATATCACTTGAATAATGTTATTTAAAAAGAACATGGAACAATCTCAATAGCCCTGCATCTTTTAGAGGGTTGAATTTGCTGTATTAAATCTTTCCAACAGGAAAAGTCATCAGGTACTCTCATTTATTCATTCTACCAAATATTGAAGAACACATAATACCAATAATACACAAAATCTTCAGATTTCATCTTATTATACCAGTATTTGTCTGATTAATATGATGGGCCTATATATGCCTTCATTTTTTCTATATAAATGGTAATATTTCTGAAAAAAGATGTTTTTTTATAATTATATAATCTAGGTGACTTTTAATAAGTTTAGCAACATTTCAAAATAAGATACATATATAAAAATCAATTACAGTTTTTAAACTAGTAACAAAATTTCAGAAATTGAATTTTTTTAAAGATTTGTTTTTATTTATCCCCCCCTTGCTGCTTGTGCTTGCTGTGTCCATGTGCTGTGAGTTTTTCTGTGTCTGCTTGTTTCCCTTTGTTGCATCACCTTGTTGTGCCAGCTCATCGCACTGCAGCTTGCCTTCACCAGGAGGCCCCATGAATTGAACTCGGGGCCTCCCATATGGTAAACAGGAGCCCAACCAATTGAGCCACAGTCACTTCCCAGAAATTGAATTTTTAAAATGCCACTCTTTTGAATTCCTAAGCAGCCACAACAAAGTACCACAAACTAGGTTGCTTCAAAAACAACAGAAATCTAGTGGTGAACACTTTTGGAGGTAGAAGTCAAAAATCAATTATTCATCAGGACTGAACTTACTCAGAAACCTGTAGGGGAGAATCTTTCTTCGCATCCTATAGCTTCTGGTGTTTGCTGGCAATCCTTGGTGTTTCTTGGAGACAGATTCTTTCTCCATCTTCACAAAGATATTCTTCCCCTGTTTCTGTCTCAGTTCTAATTTCCCTCTTCTTTCAAGGAAGTCGTATTAGATTAGGGCCCAACCTAATCCAGTTTCATCTCATTTTAACTAATTACATCCTCAAAGACTCTATTTCCAAATAAGGTAACATTCACCAGACCAAGTGTTAGGACATACACAAATATTTTGAGGGGGCACAATTCAACATGTGACAGCCAGTTACAATAGATTAAAAAAAAACACAAAATAGTTAAGAATAAATGTGATATAACCTGGTGTAAGATATGTACATTAAAACTATGGAACTATGCTGAGAGAATAGAAAGACCTTACTAAATAAGGTGAAGTATTGTTTTCATGAATTTGATATCTCATACATATTAATATTTTATCTCTTCTTATATTAATTTCTTGGTCAATATAATCCCAAAGAAAATCCAAATAGGTATTATTTTCATAAATTTACAAAATGCTTTTAATATAACTATGGAAATTCAGTGGATCAAAATTAACCCCAGTATTTAAAAAGGAAAAAAAAAAAAAAGATAAACTTATATTACCTGATAGCAAAGTATTTTATAAAGCTATAGAATGGGTTTTTCATTAACATGGTCAAGTTGCTGATGGAAAAGAATAGAAAGTGTAGTAGTAGACTGGTATATATATCATCAACTAAATCTCAGCAAAGGTGTGTAAGAAATCAGTGGACCAAAGATAGTCTTTTCAACAAATGGTGATAGAACAATTGGATTTCCTCAGATAGAAAAAATTGGACACCAACTTATAGCTTACTCATTGCACAAAATTAATTCAAAATGGACCTTAAAATTAAACATAAATGCAAATGTACACAATGTTTAGAATAAAACAGGGGTGAAAATCTTTCTGACCTTGGATTAGGCAAAAAGGCCTGAATATAATGTCAAAATCATGACACATTTAAAGAGATAAATTTTACCACATCAGAATTAAAATTTTTGAGGCAACAAAAGCTGAGATGACAAGAAATGAACTCAGGTTTGAGTCTGTAATTTACCACAATGCATATGAGGTACCTGAATAACTTTCTAGGGTGTATCGAGGTATGTGTTTGAGAAGATAGTATTTTTAGAGATATGTAGAGCTAACTACTTCTGATTTATAGGGCATGAATAGGAGTCTGTTTGAATAGGGAGGATGGTTAGAGGTATGAACAGCTATCTCCTTCTGTGGGTTAGTACTGTTGATCTTGATTAAAGATATTGTGTTAAAGTGGGTGATGAAATACTGGGTTCTTAAATCCTTCATTGAAAGTTCTAGAATCCTTCATTTAATCAGGGTTCCTTAATATTCAAAGCCTGAAAGCAAACATTAAACTAAGAAATGTCCATTTATTTCACTGAGTGGAGAACATAGACTCTTGCTCCATGCTTATTAGCTGTTTGAGTTGGTTCATAACAACTAGAAGGTTCAGTGTCCTTATGTAAATTATAGAGCTCATAATACACATTTCAAATAGGCATTATAGTGAGGAATAATTGATATAATGAACTTAATGTGCTCAGTAATTTTTCAATAAATCAATATTTTTTGCATTTTTCTAAGAATGCTGATCTGAACTAAACAAGGTACCTGATATCCTGAAGTTTCAAATCTATGAGAAAATCTTTCATGTATGGCCTTGCACATAGAAAAGCGGGAAGAGCTCACTGAAAATCAGTGTGTGCATTTGAGACTGTGTGTATACAACCTGCACTAATGCAGTGATAAAGGGGGAAAGAATCACATGGTAATCAGAATAAAAGCCTTGTATTTTGAATGCTCATTTCTTCTGACATTTTCATTATGTTCTCACATTATGATATCCCCTTCAACCCAGATATGCATAAGAAGGGAATTTTTTATTTCTTTTTTTCTCTTATTACCTTCCCACTTCCATTCCACAACCATCTATTCTAGCAATGTTAGTTCCTGGCTCAACAAATAACTGGACCCACCCATGATCTCATAAGTCACTGATTTTATTTATCTATCTAGTTCTACACATTTAGGTTGTTCTTGCTAATGTCTGTCTTTACGTCTCTTTTTCTTTCCTCATGTCAGATATTCCTGGCACCTAACCCAATACCAATCTAGGCTATATTATCTTTCCTCCTTTCTTCAGAAAGCTATCTTAGCACAGAGCCAGCAACTCTCCTGACTTGCATTGGTCTGACTGTCTGACTGTACCATTTAGGGACCTCCAGAGAATCAGTGCCTGAGCCAGACTAAATAAAAAATGTAAAGTAAGTGCCTAGAGACACAAGGGACATTACAATGGACAGTGACTTGATGTCACATAGTGAGGATCTGGTTTGATATGTCTCTGGGAAAATAATTGTTAAAAATTTTCAAAGAACTATTAATTTCTACAGTGTCACAAAAGTTTATATTTGGCTATTCTGGACCAGAATACTTTTAGGCAATAAATAGATGATTCCTAGGACATAAATACATGTGTTAGCACTTATGGGTCTTTAAAAATCTTTTTGATTAAATTTTAGTTTGAACTAGTATGCAGATGGTAAAACTGCATTTAAAACTCCCAGCTTGCTTCTCCATTGTATAAGGATCCACATCTCCTTGCAACCCTGGAGGGTTTAGTGGACATTTAAAGCCCACTCCCCTGACAAACATGTAGAAGTTTCTAAGGCACTTTGAGATTTCCAAATAATTTTGAGAATTAACTTACTTGTGTTTCAGTTACTGGTAGTTCTCTGCATTTACTTCATATTTAGGTAATGGAGAAGAATTAGCAGAGTGAGTATCTTGGGAAATTCTTCCTGATGCAGCCTAAATATAACATGAAGCACACTCAGACTTGACAGTCAATTAATTACTTAGTGAGCTTGGTTTGGATAGTGTCCTATTAACCATATTTTAGGGTGGTTGTGTGCTATTTGCATTTATTCCATCTAATTTCATTCTTAGGACCATAATTTCTCTTGCAGCATAAGTTGATTACTATAAAACTATTTTAGCACACTTTAGTTTTAACTGCACATTACACACAAACCATATTCAATTTGGGAAGGGTAGATTTTAGTTAATGAAAATTTCAGGTTGGCAGTGAATTTCATTGAGTCACTTCTAATGTTCATGTATCTTCCTCAATATTCTTATCAATGAATATCTCAATTTATGTTTCCAATATACAATAAGATGAATTTCATATGTTATAAACATATGTATCAAAATATGCTTTCCTAAAATATACTCAATTCATCTGTATCAACTGAGGAAAGTTCAAAACATAGAATATTCTGATACAACTAGGAGAAAATTTGAACTTAGAAACTGCAATTTAGCATTAGGAAATAAGTTGCTCTTAGGAGACAGCACACAAAAAACACTTGCCCAATATGTATTCAACCTATCAAATAAAGAAAGTGATAATTTCACAATATTTTTATGGTAATAGAAAAATCAGACTAGGAATTAGTGTTAGGAATGGTCGTAAAATAGTCAATCATCAGAATCTTTTTTTCACTAATGAATTGTAAAAATTGAAATTTACTTCATCACCACCATTAACTCTATGTTTTGTTTCTTTTTTTCATTTTCTTACTTGCTTCTTAATTTGAATTTGTTGTATATATGTGCAGGACAATTATAGTAGTTTCTAAGCTGCTCAAAAAATGAGTAAAAAAGTTTTAAAAAAATGCATGACATTAACCGTTTATGACACTAGGGTATTTCATACTACTCATGTATTCCCAATATTTCTGAATTATGAAATGATTTCACCATTTTATAATTGCCAAAAATGAGGCTTAAGGAGCTTAAGCAATGAGCTCAATGTTGTCGGCTGCTCAGTTTATTTTACACTCCTCTGATGTTGTTGCCGTTGTTTTAAGCCCTTACACAGTGGTTGTTTAATGTATCTTTCTTTTCCTCGTTTTATTTAAAATATTTTCTAGGGATTTGCCTTTATTTCTCTTGTGAAAAATATTAAACATTTCAATGGCAACGATTATTCTCACTTGAATCTACTCACATTTCCCTTTCATCTCTGTTAACAGCCATGATCATAGTAGCATGTTTCCTCAGAATTCAGGATGGGATTTTAGGAGCTATTGTGTATTAAACACCTATAATAATCTAGACAACAAGCAAGAATTTGACCTACAGAATGTACATTACGTAAAACTTCAGTACAATTGTTTCAAAATGATTTAGTGTCTGAGAATTATCAACCACATATTTATATTAACTACCAGTTAAGCTTTGCATAACTATTCAGGAAGGGTGAGTGATAAGGGAGCTTTTCAAATTCCATAATCTTTTCAACAAAAATCACTATTCACAACAGTTTCTCCCACTGCTACATCCCATGACACTCTTCCCACATCCAGTTCTGCCTTTACACATGAGATAAGGCACCAAACTGAGTGAGAATCCAGATTCTATCTTCTATCAACAGTGTATAACAGTGTAATTTTTATTACTGAGATTCCTGTGATCTGACTCATTTTTATCGGGAATTGTGTACTTGGATTAATCGAGTGATCATGTTAAAGTAGTTCACCAACCCACATAAAACAATTATTTAAATCAAATTTTTTAGGTAAATAAATGCATTTGATAATTAACAATATACCACTTCATTAACAAACAATCTGTATCACTTGTAATAATTAAAGTGTAGGACAATGAACCACTACTTAATTATTCAATATATGGTTACACTTAACTACAAAACACTCTGTACCTGATACTTATTTTCTCAGTAGCTTCAGCAAATTAAAATTTGGCAAATTAAACAAGGGTATTTTAAACATTTGAATTTTCTGATTCATTTTTGAATCATTCAGGGAAGTGTTTCAGATTATGCTGAGAAGGAAAGTTGATCCTATGGCTAAGGCTGTACATTTAAAAATAGGCAAAACATTTTATTTTCATTAGGTAAATTAAACTTTACTTGTTTTATAAATGATATAATTTACAGGAATAAAATATATTTTATGATCTTAACCCAACTGAGATATATGGAAAGGAATAGGAACATCTCTGAATTAGTCACTTTGGGACATTCTTATGGCCAGAATATACAAATATTTTGCTTTTGTTTCTTTTGTTTTGTTTTGTTTCCTTCTTAATAGTAAACTTCCTGATCCTTTCCTCCATTCAATGCAGTTCCCTTTTTCACCAACCCATGGAATATTTCCTCAGCCATTTATCCTGTATGGACATATGCTAAACTTCTAGTGTTTTAGCCAAACTGGTAAATTATTAGTAAGGATAAAGCCGTCTCCTACAATAATTGCAAGTTTCAGTTCTTTGTCACACACTGCTTTGGAGATATTGAGGTCTGCATTATTGCTTCCATGTCCTTTCATAGCTACATTGCCATCTGCAAGCCTTCTGCACTTCATTTTTATCATGAACAGTGCCAAATGCAATCTTCTAGTCATAGCTGCTTGGGCATGTGGTGGGGCTGTCCATCCTTTCTTTAATTATCCATAACAATCCAGTTGTCTCTTTGTGGTCATATTAAATTATCACTGTTTCTGCAATATTTTCTCATTGCTAAATGCTTCTTGTAATGGTACCTACATCACTGGTATCCTTGTGGTTGCGAATTCAGGTAGGGTTACTTTAGTAACTGGTGTTGTATCATTTGTTTCTTAAGACATCACATTATTCACCTGTGAAATGACTCACTTGTGGAAGGATGCAAACTCTCTCTCCCTGTGGGTCTCCTATCATTCTGGGTAGTTTTGGGGACCTTCAATTTTGCTAACCTTAGACTACTTAATATCTACCCTAAGGATGCACTGTTTTACACCATCATTGTACCTATGTTCAATCCTATAATCTATACTCTGAGAAATTCAGAGATGACAAATGCCATGAGAATGTATTGGTGCCGTATTAATCAGTATCTCTAGGGAAAAAAACGGAATATATAAATATTACATATATTATATATATTAATATGTATATTATGTAAATATTATGAGACTTTCTAAATGAATTGGCCCAAAAGATTGTGGAAAAGGCAATTCCAATATCTCTAAGACAGGCTGCAAGTTGAGAACTCCAATGAAGATTTTCAATGAATTTCCCAGTAGATGCTGGCCTGGCTGAATTTGAGATGGAAATTCTCCCTTCTGACTGCTGAAATCATTACTTCTCCTTTAAAGGTCTTCAAGTGATTGAATGGGACTCTTTTAATTTTTGAAGGAAATCTCCTCAGTTGGTTGTAGATGTGATCAACCATAGATGCAATAAATTTACTGATTACTTAAATCCATGAAATAATCTCACAGTAACAATCAAAACAGTGCTTTCATGATCAGACAACTGGGAACCATAACCTGGCCAACTTGATACATGAACTTAACCATCACAGGTGCCAAGCATTATTTTTGAAGGAATAACACAATGAATGTGGAATATAAAAGATAGAAACTACCTCAAAGTTAATTATTCCTTGCTATCATGAATGCAATGCAAGAGGATAATAGGACTTAGAAGTTTCAAGGAACTACAAATCAAATACTAATTATACCATGGAAAATGATTTGGAAACATGATTTGTGGGGCTACTGAAATGGATTATTAGGGTATTTGCAAAAAATCATCTGTGTCAAAGCATTTAATGCAGTGGATTATAATTTTAAAATTTAGTGATTATTTTAGTAAAATTTCAGGCTTTCCTGGAAGACCATATGGTGACGTATTGCCATATTCTGTGGTAATTGAGAAGTTAAATCTGCAATTTAATCAAAAAATTAAATTTATATTTGATATTTATCCATATACCCTTTACTGTCCTGCCAAATCAATTGAAAAATAAAGAAATCAGTATACTAGATGTCATTTTAATCCCAAGGGTAATTTATTTCTCCCTCTATGAAATTAATTGTCTCATTTATTCTTTAAAATTCATTGCAAGGAAGAACACTAATTTCTATAGGTGTGAGGATATGCTCATTAAACTCATTTTTCAGGCTAAGACCAGGTATGAAACTCTCAACTAATGCTAACTGATGGTACTTTAATGATTGCCATGCAAATTAATGGTTTTGTAAATGAATATCTAGAAACAGAATAGTTGGATCATAATTTAGGATAGACTTAATGGTTATCCTAAAATAGTATTTTAAGGTATCTGTACACTTTTTCACCACTAGGAGCAACATATAATAGTTCCATCATATTGACTCTTTGTGTTTTTTCTCTCTTCGTTGACCAAGGTAAATTCTTCAGACTTTTATTAATCTTTTCAAAGAACCAATTTTTTGTCTTTGCTGATATTCTCTATTTAGAAATGTTAGGTATGTCCTCAGGAATTCTTACTTTGTTTTTATTACATCTTTGACTTATATTGTTTGGATTTAATTTGCATTTACATTTTGATACTTAGGGAACTTAGATCACTTATTACTAAACATTTTATTTCTTAATGACACAGGTGTTAGCATTATACATTGTACAGGTTTTAAAAGGAAGTAAGGGGCAATTATAAACACATTAAGTTCAATTAATTCAACAACTCAGAATTAGCAAATTCCTTGAATACTACATATTTATAAAGCACATTAAAACAAATAACAGATCATTTCAATAGTCTTATATATATTAAAGAAATAGAATTTGTTTTTTTTTCAAAGCTTCTCTTAAAGAATCCCCAGATCCAACTAGCTACATTTATGAATTCTATCAAACATTAGATAGAAATACTTCCAATTCTACTCAAACACTTTCAGAAAAGGAACAGAAGTGAATGAACAGTATCCAAACTCACTCTATTAGGCAGCATTTTTCTCATACTCATAAAATATAATAGAATTTCTTTATATATTTTAAAATTTACTACTCAGACAACCATATCACCAGTAAATACAGACAGTTTTGCTTCTTCCTATCTAATCTGGATGATGCAACTTTTTTTATTAATATGTAAGCTTGGCAGGTTTGAAAATGTGAGAGCAATATACAAAAATTGATTGCAAAGACTATTTGTAACAAGTAATCAGAAATTGAATTTTTAAAATTATATTTTAAAATCCCTAAAGTACTTAGTATGTTAATATTTAAGAAATAAAACTTAGTAGTTAATGATATTTAACACAATATATGCAAGGCATCTACACAGAAAACTATATAACTTTGAATAAGGAAATTAAACAACACCTTAATAAATGGACAAACATTCTGTTCTCATAAGTGAAACAATACATTTTTAAGATGTCATTTTTACCACCCACAAAATTAATTCCTAGATTCAGTGTTATTCTCCACAAAAAACACAAACTATCTTTTCTTATTAGAATTTTAGAATATAAATTTAACATTTATATGAAAATGCAATTCATCTAGATCAGTCCACATGAGTTTATAAAGAGATAAATTGGGAGAAATCATATTTCCTAATTTCAAGGCATATCATAAATCTACATTAATCAAAGTACTATGGTATTTTCACAAAGATAGACAATCTTTGTATGGGACTTAGATTCCAGAATTAGATCCATAACTATTTGGTCAACTGGATCTAAACAAAGAACTGTTGGCAATTCTGTAGAGAAAGTATAGTTCTTTCAACAAATATTGGTGGAAAAGATTGTACATCCATATCAGATAATGAAGCCTCACACATTATCTACACATTAATTCAAAATGGATCATAGATGCTTATATACAAAATATGAAAGCATTTTAAAAGAATGAAACCTATATGAATATCTTCCAATCCATAGGCAGAGTTGATAGATACAGTTTAAAACCATGATCAAGAAAAGAAAGGGGGGAGGCAATATGGCTCAGTGGTTGAGCGCCGGCTTCCAATATATGAGATCCAGGGTTCAATCCCTTGCCCCTTTATTTAAACAAAGAAAAGAAAAGAAAAGCACGATAAAAGAATTTTTAAAAAATGGTCAGAATGAGCTTATAAATAGAATACAAAAATAAGTTATGCAACTAGGAGAAAGTATTTGAAAAACATAGTTTTTAAAAAGAAATATTATTTAGGATATATAAAATATTTTATATATTAATAAGAAAAAATGAACAACCAAATTAAAGTTGAACCAATATTTTGAACGTATACTTCATTAAAGAAGATTAAACTTTGCAAATAGTACAAGAAATGATGCTAGACATCATTAGTCATAATGTAAATGAAAATGATACTGCTGCTTGCCACTTGAATGGCTAAAATTAGTGATTGATATAAAGTGTTGGGGAAGATGTGGAGCAGCAAAATATCAATGATTTTTTTCAATCCTTGCATGATATAGAAAGCCTATAGAATGAAAGAACTGAAGTTTGGTATTTCCCTTCCCCCAAGTAGGTTAGACTCTACAAATACCCACCTTGGTTTCCCTTGAGGATAGGCATTTATAAATGAGAACAAACTGCTCTGGTTTTATTTCAGAGTGCTCAGTTTTCAACTCCCCTGCTAGAAACAGAAGGAGTTTTTTCTCTGAAATCCAGAATGGGAATAAGATGGGGCTCCTAGAGGTAAGACTCATGTAAGTGTGGGGTGCCCCTAAAGCTTGGCTGCCTACAAATTTTGTCTCTCAATCTAGCCCATGCTTGGACTCTAGCAATTCATCAATTACCCTTTAGTTTCCCTTCCTGGGGTTGACTAAAACTGTGGTTTATCCTCCAGGTAAATTGTGATCATTTTTTATCTCCCTATCTCTGCAGTTCTCCAGGAGGGAGTTTGCCCTGGAAACCCTTCTATGAAGGATCTCTAGTTGATATGCAGTTTTTCAGCTTTTATCTTGTTGAGAGGGTGGAAGTGATGACTATCCAAGCTCTTTACATTTCAGAATGGAAAACAATTCATTATCATTCAATTTTAGGTATTTATAAACTTTTCTAATATTGTTTCTTAAATAATATATTTAGCAGAATATATTTTTAATTCCCAAATATATATAAAAATTTATTGTTATCTTTTTCCCTAATTTTAAAGTTATTTACATATACACACATATATGTATACGACACACATATATATATTTACACACAGATACACACACATATCCTGTAGGTTTTCTCCCTGGAGAATGCTGTCTAACACATAGAGTACAGTGGGTTGCCAGGTGAGGAACAGGGGAAATGCATGAATAAAGGAAAAATTATGTAAAAGAAAATAAGCATTAGGAACCTGGCATGGATCCATGTGTATAGTATGTTCTAAACAAAGGGGTAAGATTAATTCTACTCTGCTAACTTTATATTCTACTGGCACTATCTCTCTCCCCCAATCCAGGGAGAAAGTAAGACAAACATCAAAAACAGAAGCTAATGCAATAAAAATTGATTAATATTTTTGAATTTTCCTAATTCTAACTACTTTAATACTCACAGGCACCTAATAGCTCAAAATTGTACATCACTATGGACTTTCAAATGGGTGTAATTAAATTTCTAGAAATGTCTTCCAATCTCCATCATAATGGCAACAATTTTGTTTTGCTAAGGAAAATTGTAATGCTCTTTTGAAACTCTATTATCACATTAGTGGAGTTAGATGATAAAGAAGAATTCATCATTTCTTAAGTATGTATTACATACCATGGTAAAAAAGTAGTGAATATAGCCTTTGAGAAGAAAATCCTAAGGTAGAGGAAAGATAGAAAAACAAATATCTATAATATTTCATCAGTTCCATACATAACACTATTCCTGAACCTCTTATATGATGGCCCTAAAGAAATGAATGCAAAAGAAACAAGCTTTAAAGCAGTCTATGTGACAACTATAATAGTATTGGCTTTACTTCTTTAATTATATGTATGTATATTTGGCTGCTGCAAAAAGCACATGGGAGCTTTTCCTTCTGGTCCTTCTTGTGTCTTAATTTAAAGTGCTCTGAGCAAGGGTTCCCCAAAAGATGCTTTTTGATGGCAGATTTGCATAAGAGTCCAAAGCTTTCCACATCAATTTGCTAGTCCATAGCACATCCAGAAATATACAAGAACCCAGTCTGAAGGACCATCTTGGCAAAGAAGAGTAAATTGTTGCAGAAGGATTGAACATGATGGTTAATATTCACCAATTAAAAAAACATTTTGAGATTAAATTATTGTGACCTCAAATGCTTCTTTGTTTTATATAAAATTTGACTTTAGTATTTCCAAATTTGCAAGTTTCTATTTCTCTGGAATACATTCCTATTAGCTATTTTCAGGAAAAACCATTCGGTAAATATGGATGAAAATTTGGGAACAAATTAAGGTTTTAGCCTGTATTTGTATTTGAGAAAAAGTATTTAAGCATAGTGAAAAATGTTTGGGTTTTAGAATCATTCAAAACGCCCAGATTGAGTCTTTCCCTTAGCATTTGTGTAAACTTGGGCTTTGGTTGCAATAAACATGTATATATATATACACACACCAATAATGTAAATGTATTCTCCAATAAATTATTGGGGTAGTAATAAACCCCCACTAGGATATACTGAAGATAAATTTATGTTTATATGTAAAATATCTAATAAGGTGCCTGGAATATAGTACTGATAACTTATGCTACTTAAATATATTACTCTGCATCCATCAAAGAATTAAGCATATGAATTTTACTTTCACATTTTTTTCTTTGTAATAAATGTGATAAATAGTTAAAGAATCTGAAAAAAAAAGACATATTAGCCATTGTTGGGATTTCATAGTATCCATATCCTCTTGTCTACTTAGACATAATTCACACATCTCAATAGCTTTTTCCTTCTTCAGTTTTCTCTTCGTCAATATTCTTATTCATTTTTTTCAATCTTTTTATTTCATAATGTAGAAAGCACATATTTCCTAGGATAATTTTTCTCTAGGGATTTAATTTGTAAGGGAAAAAGGACTTTTCATAGAGACTGAGTGTTAGTTAGGAAAAAGGTGCACTTGAAATCATCCCCAAAACACTGCATTTATTTGCATGTGATTATGTGCAGATGCATGAATGCGTGTGTGTGTGTGTGTGTATTTGTGACAGAGTGGAATGAGGAAGGAGAAGGGAAGAGAGAGGGAATGTCAAAAAGACAAAGAGAGAAAGAAAGAGAGAGAGGGAGGGAGAGAGGTTAGAAGGAAGAGGAAGAGATAGAATGGATTTACATATAGTTGAGGGAGATTTTAAGCATTAGAATAAGACCAGAAATGAAATGATATGAGGATAGTTCCAGGAAATATTTCAGCATGATTTTGCTTTTTAAGAGCATTCTCAGTAACTAAACTCTGGGCTGTGCTTTTAAGGATCTTTTCTTACTTAGGTGTGTGTTTTTCCAATTGATGTGGAATCATTGTAGGCACAGCAAGATTGGACCCAAATGTTCAGAGATCCTGAGGTTTGCACCAAAATTAGGGAAATATTCTAAGCCAAGAGTTTGGCTTTTTATACTTTCAGTTCTCTAGTTATTGTAGGATATTTTCTATAGTTCTACTGCAGATTTATTTCTAGATATATTGTGTTCTTTAACTTATTAGATTAATTGACATACACAAAGGGCAGGTTTTGATATTCTCAATTTGTGAATATGTGCTATGTTAAGTTGAATTTTGAGCCCAGAATACTTACACCGATATCCATGGTTTTCTCATACTTAGTATTTGTCTAACATAAGTAAAACATCTGACAGATGAATTAATTTATGACTAGGATGGAATCCCATATTATTACACAAGTGTTTATCCTCAGCAAAACATTTTCGGGGAGTTGTTCTGAGGACGTGGTTTATATTAGAAACTTAAGCCCTTCTGATATGATGGGCTTCATTTCTTTGGCTCTTGGCAGAAAGTAAATGGACCCAATATCTTTGGTTCCACTTGCCAGTTGGATAAGAAATCTCAACAAAATGAGGTGATTAGTGCTAGCAATGTAGAACTGTTAGGATATTCAAAACAGTGTCCTCATATTCACGTTCCTTAGACTAGGGATGAGTACACTCCATGAAAATGTTCCCATATTCTAAAATAAAAATCCAAACAGCAACCCATTGAAAATAATAGTTTTTTTGGCAAGATATGACTTGGATGAGGAGGGCCTTTTGAAATGGACTAAAGGTGATGCTTTCAACATAGTTTCTCCTTCCTCCAAATTATACTGCATCTGAGTGTCTGCACATATCTAAAGGTATGTTCAAATGAGCAGATAATTCTTTCATCTTATTACTTCATTTCAACATGCCAAGAGAGAACACTTACCTTTCTAAAGTTTTTTCTAATAGCACCTCCAAAATATACTTTCAACATAATTAGGAGAAAGGTGAGGCTTTAATAACATCCCATATTCATATATTCAGAGACCTAGCAGTTGCTGTATCTAATTCCCTATTTCTAGCAAACCAATGTCCTGAACTTCAACCACACATGAGAAGAAGTAAAGTCACTGAAAATATTGACAACTAAATTAGGTTATTTCTATGATATGATTAATATCCTTGGTTTTTTTTTAATTTCAAGAATAAATATTTAGTTTCAGTGGAGGTATATAATTATAGGATGATTTGGGTCTCCAAACAAAATATTAGTAGGGTAGAAAAAGGGATGGAGTTGCTTACAACTATGCAAGTAGTTTGTGGTAGAGATGGAGAAACACCTCATTTATTTTGCAAAGATGAAAAATAGCTGGTTCCATTTGGCCTATGGCTACCACAGCATAGCCCTGAAGAGCATGGAATCAGGCATAGGGTAAAGTTTTATATCTTAGATCTGCTACTATATATCTTAATGAGGTGGTATAATTAATTGAGCCTTCCTATGCCTCCAGTGCCCCATATATAAAATGAGAATAAGAATATTACTACTTAGGTTTAGGTTTTTATGGAAATTAATACATGTAAAATATTTATAAAATACGAGGATTAAAATATACTCTCATTGAAAAATCATTTAACATGACAAAACAGTCCTAACTTAAAAAGATTTTAAATGATAAAACCTGCAATAAATCTAACTTGACCTGCATTGTTTTTCAATTAATAATTCATTCCAAGTTTAACCATGCTATTACATGTTTAATGTTCTGTATTATATCAGATAAATTAAATTTCTATTGTTTACTCTAGACTCACATTACCTCATGGAAAATCAGAACAATGTCACCAAATTTGTCTTCTTGGGGTTATGGGAGGACAAGCACATAGAGCTACTGTTCTGTTTCTTACTCCTGCTCTGTTCCTTGGTGGTCTTAATGGGGAACTTCATCATCTTACTCACAATTACCTGCAGGCATCTAATTGAACAGCCAATGTAATATTTTCTCTGCCAACTATCTGTCATGGACCTCTCCTTCACCTCTGTTGTAATGCCCCGGCTAATCAGAGACCTAGCATCGGAGAGAAAAACCATTTCCTATAACAACTGTATGACCCAGCTCTTCACTATGTACTTACTGATGGCTGTGGAAATATTCATCTTGGTGTCTATGGCTTTTTGATCTTATGTAGCCATTGTCAAGCCCCTGCACTATACGGTCAGGATGAACAGGCAGAGATGTAACAGGCTGATTATCATGGCCTGGAGTGTGGGCTTTTGTTACTCTATTGCTGTACTGCTCATGGTCCTCAATTTACCTTTCTGTGGCCTAATCAAATCAATCACTACATGTGTGATGTCAAACCTCTTTTGAAACTGGTCTGCAAAGATACACATGTTTTCAGTTTCTTAGTTATTGTCAATTCAGGGATTTCAGGGGCTTTAATTTTCCCTGTCCTGGTGGCACCTTACAAAAGTATTTTGTACAATCTTAGGACACACACCTCTGCAGCATGACTCAAAGCTCTGTCAACCTGTAGCTCTTACATAATTGTTGCAATTTTAGTTTTTGTGCCTTGTATCTATATATATATTCCACCTGCTGAGAGTGAGAACAAGGATAAGGAAATCTCTGTGTTTGATACTGTGATTTCCCCTATGCAGAATCCTTTCATATATACACTGAGAATTGTGGAGATTAAAATTGCCTTGCAAAAGTTATGTTCTCAAATGATACCTTGAGAATTAAAGTTAATAAGGTGATATTTATTGTGATTCCCATGCTGTGTCCCTAGTGTAGCTATCATTCACATCATTGTAGAAGGAAGTTAAGCTTTCCTTGGGAGTTGGATTAAATAACTTCTGATATTACAAAAGCATAAAGAACATATAACTATTATTCATGTAGGAACCTTCACTTTAATGGGTCTAAATTGTTCCTACTGTGAACCCTTGTATTTAAGGAACACAAGAAGTATCTGTCTAAATGGTATCTTTAATCCTGACACTCCCCTCTTCAGGAATTTACAAGAAAGGCTATATTCCTTGGAATAATTTAGAACCTCTTCTCCTGATAATCAGAATCTCCTCAAATTGGCTCATGTCCGGTTTGATCATCATAGAGATTACTGCATTGGAAAAATACAATGTTGCAAAATACAATAGATTTTCATGTCAAGGACACCTGTGTGATGTCTTTTCTATTCCTCTACCTTTTTTCTTTTGTTTTCCTTTGTTTAGATTATTTAAACAAATACACCGCACTCCTCTACATTCTCCAAACAAACTGATCTCTCACTTCTAGGTTTTATTTTCTGCTATCTTCTCAACTTAGGATGCCCTTTCCCCTATATTTGAGGGTCATGACTTTTGTATAACTCACACTAATTCTTATATTATATGAACTAGGAGAATTTTGCTTACTCATCAACAGACCAGAATTACAAGCACTCAATGGAGATATTGTGGGTTTTGTTCCAGACCACTGTGATAAATCAAATATCACAGAAAAGCAAGTCACACATTTTTTGATTTCCCAGTATATATAAAGCTATGTTTATACACTACTGTAGTCTGTTAACTTGAGATAACTTTATGTCTGAGAAAAACATGTACATACATTAATTAAAAATACTTAATTACTAAAAATACTAACTAATATCTGAGCTTCCAGAAATCTTAAACTTTTTGCTGGTGTTGGGTCTTGCTTTGATGTTGATGGCTGCTCATTTATCAGGGTGGGGGTACCTGAAGGTTGGTGCGGCAGTGTCAATTTCTTAAAATAAAACACTGTGAAGTTTGCTGCATTGATTAACTCTTTCTTTCATGATAGCTTTCTCTGTAGTATGTGAGGCTGTTTGATAGCATTTTGCCCACAGTCGGACTTCTTTCTTTCAAGATTGAAGCCAATATTCTCAAACCCTGTGACTGCTTTATAAACTGAATTTATATAATATTCTAAATCTTTTGGTGTCCTTTCAACAATATTCCCAATATCTTCACCAGGAGTAGGTTCAATCGCAGGAGACCACATTGTTTGCTCATCCCTAAGAAGCAACTCTTCATCCATTCAAGTATTATCATGAGATTGCAGCCAAACATTCATGTCTTTGGGCTACATTTCTAATTCTATTTCAGTTCCTATTTTCACTACTTCTGCAGTTACTTCCTCCCCTGAAGTCTTGAACCCCTCAACGTCATCCATGAGGATAGGAATCAACTTCTTCCATACTGCTGCTAATGTTGATATTTGACCTCCTCCTATGAATCATAAATGTGATTAGTTTCCTAGAATTGTGAGTCCTTTCCAGAAGGTTTTCAATTTACTTTGCCTTGATTCATCAGAGGAACCACCTTCTGTGTCTGCTATAGCTAGCCAAAATGTATTTGTTAAATGAAAACACTGGAAAATTACTCCTAATCCAAGGGATGCAGAATGGATGCTGTTTTTGCAGGCATTGGAAACAACATTAATCTCATTGTACATGCCCATGAGAGCTCTTGGATGACCAATTACATTGCCAATAAGCAGTAACATTTAAAAGGATTCTTCATTCTGAACAGCATGTTTTAATAATGGGGTTAAAATATTCAGTAAGTCATATTGTAAACAGATGTGCTGTCACCCAGGCTTTGTTTTACCTAATATAGAGCACAGGTAGAATAGATTTAACTTAATTCTTAAGGGCCCTAGGATTTACAGAATGGTAAATAAACATTGGTTTAATGTTAAATTGACCAGGTTCATTAGCCATTAACAAGAGTATCAAACTGTCCTTTGAAGCTTTGAAGCCAAGCAGTGACTACTCTCCATCCATCAAAGTCCTCCATGATATTTTCTTCAAATATAAGGCTGATTTATCTTGTTCTTTTTATGTAATGGACATGGCTTCTTTCCTTAAATCTCATGAACCAATATCTGCTAGCTTCAAACTTTTTTTCTGCAGCTTCCTCACCTCTGTCAACCTTGATGGAATTGAAGAAAATTATGGTCTTTCTATGGACTAAGCTTCAGATTCAGAGAATGTTGTGGCTGCTTTGATCTTCTGTCCAGAACATTAAAAAAAATTTTACATCAGCAATAAGACTGGTTTACTTTCTTATCATTCATGTGTTCACTGGAATAGCACTGTTAAATTCTATCAATAATGTTTCCTTTGCATTCACAACTTGGCTAACTCTTTGGCATAAGATTTTGTCCAAGCTCAGCTTTCAGTATGCCTTCCTTAGTAAGCTTAATCATTTCTAGATTTTTTATTAAAGTGAGAGCCATGCATCTCTTCTTTTCATCAGAACACGTAGTGGCCATTATAGGTTTATTAATTGGTCTACTTTCAGTATTGTTGTGTCTCAGAGAATTGTAAGGCTCCAGGAGAGGGAGAAAGATGGGAATTGAATTGATGGTTGGTGGAGAAGTTAGAACACATACAACATTTTTCAGTTAAATTTGCCATTTAACCTGGGAGACTCCGAGTTTTGAGGAGCATACAGGAAAAGACCTATCCCATCAGAAAGAATGCTTTGTGACAAATATTGAATATTTTATTATAATTAGTTTTGATTTGTTTTTAAAGTTCCCACACAATTTAATGGTTGAAAATATGATGAAACTATTTATTAGGCTCAGACCCAAAATCTCTTGAACTGAAATTATCTATTTGCTAGTAGTCCTTTCTAGCATTCATTTTCAAACTTGTAACTCAATGCCTGGTGTTGAAAAAAATGACAATTCAATGTATGATGAATTTGATTAATTGACTCGTTAAGCATAGGAAATTTAAGAACTATTTTAGGTCATAAGCATGTAATTTACAAGATTCTATCAATTAATATATTTTTTAGAAATGTAAAATACACAATAATAATTTTTACAAGGATACCATAATTTAGCTTGAAATCTTTCATATTACACAAGCATATTATTTAAGCTGCAACAAGGTCAGAAATCACATGGCTGACAGAAGCTTAGAAGTCAGATATCAAAGTAAGTCAGGAGATCATTACAGAGGTTAAACTTATGCAAGTCTCAGCAGGATCTTATTGACTACCACAGTAAACAGTGCCTCAAATAGCGGGGCTCCTGAGGGCTCTAGAGATATCTAGAATCTATAAGCAGGGCAGACAGCTCACGAATTCAGCAGTCTGATAATGGGACATACTTTGGAATTTATGTTCCCCAGTGTAACAGAATTAGGCTCATTTACAATTTCCCTACACATGGCTTTTTTGCCCCATTTATTTGAACCTATAATTAGCACTATACTTGATAAATAAATGTCCCGGAGACTTAAATCTTTGGTCCATCCATGTGCCAGCTGACCCCTGAATTTCAACAGAGTTGCAACACATACTCTCCAGTTCATTGGGCTCAACCAGGACAACTAATAAGGAGATGATGATGGACAACACCTACCCCAAGGAACAGAGAGTGTCTGCAACTTCAAGCAAGATAGCTCCATCCATCTGCCCCCATGGGATCTAAGCTCCTTCTCAATGAGAAGCAGAGTGGGCATCACCATCCCAAAATTCTCAAGATTGAGGAATGAACAATGGACTAAAGTAGACATTATTATTCTACTATAGACTTGTTATTCTAGCAAAGGAATAACTCATCATTGGAATAAATGTAGTGGCCACCAGAGGTTCTGAGAGATGGCAGAGGGAAGGATAGGTGTGACATGGCGACATTTTCAGGGCATTGGAATTGTCCTGTGAGACATTGCAATGATGAATACAGGCCATTATATATGTTCTCATAGCCTACACAATTGTGTAAGACAGAGTGTAAAGTATAATGTAAACTATAGTCCATGGTGAGTAGCAATGCTTCAATATGTGTTCATCAATTGTAACAAATGTACAACACTAGTGAAGGATGTTGTTAATGTGGGAAATATTGGAGGGGCAGGGAATGGGGTGTATGGGAATCCCTTATATTTTTTATGTAACATTTATATAATCTAAACCTTCTTTAAAAAGAAAAAAAAATGTTTTGGGGTAGGTGGAGGTAGCAAAAGCAAAAAATAGAGGCCAAAGTAAGCTGTGAGTAAACCATTTCCTTATGAATTTTTGCCTTCGTCAAACTCTTCCAATTTTATCCTTTTTCTTCTTTCCTTAAGCCTATATGTGTCCCGATCTATCTATTGATAGGGAACATTTAGACACTTCTAGACTATTTTAGTATTCTTAAAGACATGAGGAAACCCTAGGTTATCACAATATATCCTAGATATTTAAAAGCAATCATAATTATAAATAGTTTATTCTTTCCTCTCTAATTATCAACTTTTCTAGAACATGTTGATTTTACTAAATGTCTCTTAGACTATCTCTTTCTTCTAAGTGTGTAAAATTAATATTTTACTCTGTGTTCTGATATTTTTGTTAGATGGGCCATGTTGAGGAAGATTCCTTCTATTTCTATAATTTGAAGTGTTTTTATCAAGAAAAGTTGCTGAATTTTCTCAGATACCTTTTATGCATTGCTAGAGATGATCATGTGAATCTTCTCCCTCAATCCGTTAATGTGGTGTATTACAATTATTGCTTGTCTTATATTGAACCATCTTTGCTTACGTGGTATAAAACCCACTTGATCTTGTGGTATAATTTATTTTGTATGTTGTTGGATTCAATTTGCAAATATTTTTTGAGGATTTTTTCATCTAAGTTCATTAGAGATGGGTTGGTAATGTTCTTTTCTTCTGGTATCTTTATGTGGCTTTGGTACTAGAGTGATGTTGGCTTCATAGAATGAGTCAGGTTATGTTCACTTCCCTTCAAACTTTTTGAAGAGTTTGAGTAGATTGGTATTAGTTCTTTTTGAAATGATATATAGAATTCATTTGTAAAAAAATCTGGTCTTGGGCCTTTATTTATTTGGAGGTTTTTGATAACTGATTCAATCTTATTACTTATAATTGGTCTGTAGATGTCTTCTATTACCTTTTTCATCAAGGTAGTTTGTGTGTTTCTAGAAATATACCTATTTCATCTAAGTTGTCCAACTTGTTGACATGCAATTTTTCAGAGTATTGTCTTATCCTTTTTATTTTTTGGGATCATTAATGATGTTCCCTTTCTCATTTCTGATTTTATTTGCATCTTCTCTCTTTTTTTCTTAGTCTAGCTAAGGGTTTGTCAATTTTATGAATCTTCTGGAAAACCAGCTTTTGGTTTTGTTAATTCTTTCTATTTTTTTCTCAATTTCATTTAATTCTGCTCTAATCCTTGTTATTTATCTTCTTCTTGCTTTGGAATTAGTTTGCTGTCCTTTTTCTAGTTCCTCTGGATGTGCAGTTAGGGTTTTTGATTTTAGCTCTTTCTTCTGTTTTTAATGTAGGCTTTGAGGGCTGTAAATTTCCCTCTCTATACTGACGTAATTACATCTCATAAGTATTGATATGTTGTGTTCTTATTTTCATTGGCCTCAAAATAATTCCTGATTTCTCTTGCAATTTACTCCTTGACCTACTGATTGTTATAGCTTACTGTGTAAATTCCATATATTTGTGAATTTTCTAGTTCTCTGCCCATTATTGATTTCCAGCTTCATTCCCTTGTGGTCAGAGAAAGTGCTTTGTATAATTTCAATCTTTATAAATTCATTGAGACTTATTCTATGACCTAACATAGGTTCTTTCCTGAAGAATGAGCCATGAGTGTTCGAGAAGAGGGTATATCCTGCTGTTTGAAGATGCAATGTTATGTATGTGTCATTAGGTCTAGTTTCTTTAATATATTATTCATGATCTCTGTTTCTTTATTGATCCTCTGTCTAGATGTTATGTTTATTGCTGAAAGTGGTGTATTGAAGTGCCTGATTATGACTGTAGAGGTGTATATTTCTTCCTTCAGTTTTGCCAGTGTTTGCCTCATGTATTTCAGGACATCTTTGTAAGTTGCATAAATATTTATGATTGTTCTTTCTTCTTGTTAGATTGCCCCTTTTATTAGAATATAGAGTCCTTCCTTGCCTCTTACAACAATTTTACATTTAAAGTCTATTTTGTTCAATATTAGAATAGCTACCCCAGGTCTTTTTTGGTTACCCTTTGTGTAGAAAAATCACTTTCCAACCTTCACTTGCACCTACTTGGGTCCTTTGGTCTAATGTGAATCTCTCGTGCATAGCATATAGATCATATTTCTATCCATTCTGCCAATCTGTCTCTTAATTGTGGCCTTTAATCCATTAACATTCAATGTCATTACTGTAAACTTATTAATTACTTCAGTCATTATAGCTTTAGGCTTATATATGTTATATCTTATTTTTGCTTCCCTTTTGACCCATTTAGTTATACTTTATAATACTTTTCCTTTCTAAACTCTAGACCAAACCTCCCTTTCCTGTCTTTTCCTTTCAACCTGCAGATCTCCCTTTATTAGTGTTTGAAGGGCAAGTTTCTTGTTGACCAATACTCTTAATTTCTGTCTATTTGTGAATATTTACATCTCTACCTCAATTTTGAAGTATAATTTTGTCGGATAAAGAATATTGGCCTTATTTTTTTTTCTCTTTCAGCACCATAACTATGTCATACAACTGCCTTTTGGCTTCCATGGTTTCAGATGAGAAATTAGCATTTAATCTTATAGAGCATCCTTTATATGTGATGCATTTCCTTTCTTTTGCTGCTTCCAGGATTCTCTCTTTATTTTTGCCATTTGGCAATCTGATTAGCAGGTTTCCTAGAATAGATCTGTTAGTATTTAATCTGTTTTGAGTAAGATGCTCTTTGTGAACTTGTACATCCATGTGCCTCATAAAAACTGGAAAAATTTCAACCATTATTTCTTCAAACACTTCCTCTACACCCTTGCCCTAATAGTCTCACTCTGAGATACTCATAATGTGTATGCTTGTGCTTTTCATGTTTTCATTCAATTCCCTGAGTCCCTGTTCATTTTTTTCTATGTTTTTCTACATCTCTTCTATCTGTGCATTTGCCTATATGGTATCTTCTAATTCACTGATTCTTTCCTCTTCCTGTTTGAATCTGCTG
This sequence comes from Cabassous unicinctus, assembly GCA_029593785.1. NCBI lineage: Eukaryota > Metazoa > Chordata > Mammalia > Cingulata > Chlamyphoridae > Cabassous > Cabassous unicinctus. The sequence continues at coordinate 31,218 of JAQZBX010001145.1, read as the reverse complement.
TTGTGTGATTCTACTCTATTTTTAATTTCTTTTGTTGTATCTTTCATTAACGTAGGATTTCTTTTTAAATATATGTTTACAATTTCTTCTGTATGCTCACCAAGTTGTTCTTAATATCTTTTATTTTTTCCTTCATCTCCTCATTTTTTTAAAGATTTCTGTGGTAATCTTTGATTAATTGTTCAAAATTCTACACCTCCTGTGGCATTTTAGGTTGTTACTTTGACTGTGCCATACCTTCTATTACTTAGCATGGCTCTTAATTTTTTTCTGATATCAAGCATCTGTTCATCTTGGTGAGTTTACCCTGTTGGATAGTTTTCTCTTGCCTAGGGTTTTATTTTTATTTGTCTTTATGTTAAGGTTCTTCTTTGACACTTAGGTCTAATTACTCTAAATCTTTAAATTTGCCTGTCTTTAACTGAATAAAATAAAGGAAAAAAGATAAAAGAGGAAAAAATGAAATGAAAAGGGGAAAAAAGAAGAAAAGGAAGAGAAAAAAGAAAGAAAAAAGAAGGAAAGAAGGAAGGAAGGAAGGAAAGAAGGAAGGAAGGAAGAAAATTCCAATTAACACTCTTAGGCAACTAGTGTCCACCTAGAATTCTCCTTGTCAGCTGTGCATGCCCACCTATTGCTCCATGGCCCTGGGGCTCCCTGAGTACCTGGAAAAGGAAAGAGAGAGAAAAAAACCTGGACTTCCCTCTCAAGCCATTGATGTCTGGTTAGGTTCCTTCATGCCAACCATCTGCATCCACCTATTGCTCTGTCGTGCCATCACTCCATGGGTACTTGGAAGAGGAAAGAAAAATATTTAACAAAATACATAAACAGAAATCCCTGGACTTCCATCTCAGGCCACAGGCATCCAGCTAGGCCCTTCCATGTTATCTGCCCACACTAGTCACCTTGTGGTCTTACCACTCACCTCTTGCCTAACTAGTCATACCCCCTCACTGGGTATCCACTCTGTCCCAGAGCCATGAGAGTTCCCCTATGGTTAATAAGCCCACCAGTCTTCCCACTGCTTCTGGAGGATGAGTACAGTCGCTGACCCCTACTCCCTCATCTTGGCTCCAACTCAACTGTTTTTCAGATGTCTCCTGTAATACCTACAAAATTAATTCCTAGAGTCAATGCTATCTTCACCTTAAAACAAAAACTGACTTTTCTTTTTAGAATTTTAAAAATAATTATAATATTTTTAAGGACATGTAAAGCATCTGGGTCAGCCCATACAAATTTATAAGAGCATGAATTTGAAAAATTATACTTCTTGATTTCAAGGCATTGTATAAACCAACAGTAATCAAATTATTCTGGTAATTTCATAAAGATGGACAATTAAAACAGTCATACCCTCTAAAGAGTTCACAATTAGGTCTACACATACAAGATCTACTAAATCTAAGCAAAGGACTGTAAGTAATTCCTTGGTGAAATGATACTGTTTTCAACAAATGTTGATGGAACAGCTGGGCATACATACACGCAGCAAATTAACATTGACCTGTACCTCAGACATTATACATACATTGATCCAAAATGTATCATAGATTTCTACTTAAAATATAAAATATGAAGTATTTAGAATGAAACATAGAAGAAAATCATTAGGTCCTTGGATTAGACAAAGAAATGTTAGACTCAATACAAAACTATAATCCAGAAAAGAAAAGGCTTGATGAATGAATTTTAAAAAGGTGAAAAATTTTGCTACAAGAATGAGATTGTAAATAGAAAGAAAAAAAATAAATTATGCCCTAGGAGAATATATTTGAAAACCACATAGTCATAAAAAAAACTACTATTTAGAATATATAAGCATGTATTACATATGAATAAGAAAAAAATTTAACAGCCCAATAAAAATGAGAACAATAAAAATTGCACAACCCAATTAAAAATGAACCAATATTCTGAACAGATAATTCAACAAGGGTGAAATAAACTTAGCAAATAATACATGAAAAGATTCTACATATTATTAGTCATGTAAATGCAAATACACTTGAGTGTCTACAATTAAATATTGACAACAGAAAGTGTTGGTGTGGAGATGGAACAACAGAAATCTTATATTTCCATTCCCCCAATTAGGTTAATCTGGAAAAAACCCTCTTTGGTTAGGCCGTGGTAAAATAGAGCCGGAAATTGTTAATGAGAATGGACTACTTTTGTTTTAGTTCAAAATTGCCACTTTTCCCCTCCACTACTGGAAACATAATCGTATGGCTCTCTGAAATTCAGAGTGCAAGTCAGATAGGGTTTCTATAGATGAGACTCAAGTAATGTGGGTGCCCCTAAGATTTAACGCCAAGAAGTTTTGTCTTTCAAGCCAGTCCGTGCTTGAACTCCAACAATTCCTCATTTACCATGCCCCTCCTTTTTTGTTTTCTACAGATTCTTAATTTTAAAAAAATATTTTTATTTAAAAAGAATACTTAGATTACATAAATGTTACATAAAAATATAGGGGCTTCCCATATGCCCCACTCCCTACATCTCCTACATTATCAACATCCTTCATTAGTGGGGTATATTTGTTATAATTGATGAAAACATTTTGGAGCATTGCCAATAAGCATGGATTATAGTTTACATTGTAGTTTGCACTCTCTCCCAAAAATTTTGTAGGTTATGGCAAGATGTGTAATGTCCTGTATCTGTCACTGTAATGTTATTAAAGACAATTGCCAAGTCCCCAAAATGTCCCAATATTACACCTGGTTTTCTCTCTCCCTGTCCTCAGAACCTCTAGTGCCCGCTGCCTCCACATCAATGATATAATTTCTTCCATTGCTAGAATCACAATAAATATATAGTAGAATACCACTAAGTCTACTTTAGTCCATAGCTCATTCCCCAGGCTGGATCCAGCTTCTGTGGTTTCTGTGCTAGGAAAGTGGTTGCTTGTATTTGCCCATCTCTGCAGTTTTTCAGGAGATATTTTTCCATGGAACCTCAATTGTCTAAGAGGTCTAAGATTTGTTATATTCAGTTTTTCATTTTTTTCTTGTTTAGAGGCTGAAAGTGAAGACTATCCAAGCTATTTAGATAACAGAACTGAAACCAGTTCATTATCATTCAATTAAAGATCTTTATATTTTTTTCCTAAGATTGTTTAGACTTTAAGTGCATTTAACAACGAATCCTTTAAATTTCCAAATATATACAAAATTGATTATTGTTAACTTCTGCATTAAATTCACAGTTCTGTCTCTTCTTTAAAGTTTAATGACGCTTTTTTAAAACATTCTAATAAAGTATTTTAAAAATATTTTATCTTTGTATGTAAGAATATGTATTCCTTAATTGTTTGGTGTATAATTGTGTATTTATCTAAATATGACTGCAGTATTGAATTGTGTTATTTTATCTTTTATTTCTTACTTTTGCTTGCCTTATGAATAATTGATAAATGAGTTTTAAAGTTCTATTGGAAAGGTGAATTTATCTGTTTTTCCCAATTTTGCTACATATATATTGAGGCAATATTAAGTGGTTGTGTCAGTCTGGGTCTTAGAGCAAACATAGGACAGATTCAGATGCCATAATTGAATGACAGTATAAAACAAGAGATTACTTTCAAAGATGTGGACAGTAGCAAGAACACCACAAGGATGTACAGTACCTGGAGAGCTAATAAGTGTTGAAAACTGACATGTGTTAAATAGTGTGTGATATGTCATGTGTCAACTTGGCTAGTTTATGCTGTCCAGTTGTTTGGACAAACAAACACTGACCAGATTATTTACTGTGAGGGTATTTTATGGATTTAAATCATTAGTACATCAATTTACTCTATGGTTGATTACATCTTCAAGCAACAAATGATATTGCTTTCAGTAATGAGAGAAGATTCACACAAACACTTAAAAGCCTTTAAAAAAGGACATATGAATTCAACAGTCAGAAAGAATAATTTCTTTCTCTTCTGCAGCCAGCTTCTACAAGAGAATTCATTAAAATCTTCCTCAGAGCTCTCAAGTTGTGGCCCAAACAATGGAATTTTATTTGCCAATCCAGAAAATCACAGAAGGAAATTCCTACTAAACAATTTAAAAATATTTACATATATTTATATACACACATATATTTACATATATAAAATATATTTGCACATACACATATGTATTTATACACACACACACACACACATATATATATATCCTGTCACTTCTGTTTCTTTAGAGAACCCTGACACATTGAGTATAATGTCTGCCAAAGTGAAGAGTAGTGGAAATACATGAGAAAAGGGGAAAATCATAAAATAAAATAAATATGAGAGACCTTGCCTGGACTCATGTAGACAGTTTCCTCTGGATGAAGGAGTAAGGTTAACTCAACCGTGTTCAGTTCAGATTCTGATGGAATTGTCCCTCTCCCCCACTCCAGGGGGGAAAATTAGAAAATCATATCAAAAACAAAAGTTAACATAATAAAATTTGATTTTGCGTTGTGGAATTTCCTAATTCTATTACCATAATACTGGCTGATACCTAGTAAGCAAAACAGTATATATGGCTTTAAACTTCCAAATGGGTATAAGTAAATTTCTAGAATTGTCTTATAATCTCCATCATAATGGCAACAGTTTTATGTTGCTGAGGAAAATTTTAATGCTCTTTTGAAACTCAATTAGTATATTAATGAAGTTAGATGATAAAGAAGAGGTCAACATTTCTTAAGTATATATAATATATCATAGTAAACGAATGTACTCTTTGAGATTAGTCTAGGATAGAGGGCAGAAGGAAAATAAGATATCCATATTATTTCATCAGTCTCATTACATAACAGTATTTCTGAACCTCTTATCTGATGGCCTTGAAGAAATGAATGCAAGAGTAAAATCCTTAAAGCATTCCATATGACCATTACAATAGTTTTAGTTTTACTTCTATAATTATAAGTACATATATTTCACTGCTTCCAAAAGCACATGAGAGATTTTACCCTCTGGTCTTTCTTGTGCCTTTTAATTTAAGATTTAACAAGAAGGGTACCCTAAAACATTCTTTTTGAGGGAAAAAGCTTGTAAGAGTATGAAACTGTCCACATCAATTTGCTTGTTTCATTGCACAATCCAGAACAACACAGGAACACAGTCTGAAGAACCCTCTTGACAAAGAAGACTAAATTGTTTTAGAAGAAATGAATATGATAGATAATATTCAGCAATTAAAGGAAAAAGTTTTGCGTTAAAATCATTGTGGCTTCAAATACCTCTTTGTTTTATATGAAATTTGACCTTAGTATTTACAAATTTTTAAATTTACATTCCTTTGGAATTCATTCCTGTTAGCTATTTTCAGGAGATTCCATTCAGAAAATATGGATAAGAATTTTTCAGAAAAATTAATATATTTAGATGTATTTGTATTTGAGAGAAAATATTTAAGCAAAGTGAAAAACATTTGAGCTTTAGAATCATTCACAGATTGAGACTTTCACTTAGCATTTGTGTAAACTTGGTTTTTATTTGTAATAAAACTATATATATATATATATATATATATATATACCCATAATGTAAATATATTTTACAATAAATAATGAGTTAATAGTAAACTTACTCCAGGTGGTACTGAAGACAAATTAATGGACATATGTAAATATCTAATAATGTGCCTGTAATATAGTTTTGCTTAAATTATGGTATTTTAACATTTTATTCTATATCCATCAAAAATTAAGCTATGAATTTCACTTTTACAACATTTTCTTTATAACAGATATGAAAAATAGCTATAGAATCTGAAGAAACAGATAAATTTGCCATTGTTGGGATTTCATAGTATCCATAGCTTATGAACTTAGTCATAATTCCCTCTTCACAACAATTTTTTGCTTCTTTAGTTTCTCCAATCTTCTTCTTCTTCTTTCTTCTTCTTTTACTTCAATCATTTCTCTTCTTTCAAAATGTAGTTGACACATATTTGCAAAGAATACCTAGAATAATTTTTCTCTAGGGATTTAATTTCAAAGTGAAGAAAGGCTTTTGGTAGAGAATCTGAGGGTTTGGAAAAATGTATACTCTAAATTATCTCCAAAAAAATGCATTTATTTGCATGTGTTTATGTATAGGTTTATGTATAGGTGCATATATGTGTGTGTGTGTGTATTTGTGACAGAGTGAGAGGGAGAGGAAGAAGGAAAGACAGAGAGAGAGTGATAAGACAGAGAGACAGAGAGAAAGAGGGAGGGAGGGAAAGAGGAAGAGGGAGAGAGAGAATGGATTTGTACATAGTTCAGGGAGATTTTAAGCATTAGAATAACACCAGAAATGAAAGGATATGAAGATCGTTCCAGGATATATTTAGTATGATTTTGCTTTTTAAGAGGTTTCCTAATAACTAATCTCTGGGCAGTGCTTTTAAGGATCTTTTCCTACTTAGGTGTGTGTTTTCCCAATTGATGTAAATGTTAGTAGGTACAGCAAAACAGGAACCAAATATTAAGAGATACTGAGGTTTGCACCAAAATTAGGGAAATATTCTAAACCAAGATTTGGACTTTCTATAGTTTCAGTTTTCTAGTTATTGTAGAATATTTTCTACAAATCTACTACAAATTTATTCCTAAATATATTATGTTCTTTAACTTATTAGATTTTTGACATACACAGAGGGCAGGTTTCAATATTCTCAATTCGTGAATATGTACTGTGTTAAGTTGATTGTTGACCCCAGGATACTTACACTAAAATTCATACTTAATATTTGTCTAACATAAGTAAAACAACTGGCAAACCAATTAATTTATGACAATGGTGAAATCCCATTTTATTACACTAGTATTTATCCCCAGCAAATCATTTTCAGGGAGATGTTCTGAGCACCTGCTTTAGGTTAGAATCTTAAGTAAATAATTCAGGTTATTTCTTGTTTTTTTGGTTACTTGTTTGCTTGTTTTTTTGTTTACTTGTTTTTGTTTTTTTTTTTCTTGAGTTAAGGAAAGAAGCCTTTATTAAAGGACTAGCACCCAAAGGTAAAATTCAGCCTGTCCACTTGTAAAGCTAAGCCAAATCCTCAACAGTTGGTAATATAAATTACTCTTCCCATCAATGCTAAGGAGGGAAACCTCAGACCTCCCTTTTCCCTTAAAGCAGTAAAGTTCTAAACTTTTCTGTTCTTCATAATTACTGTTCTTAAGGGCAGGCTAATTCCAAAAGCCTTGTTGTAAGGCAACCATTGGGTCTGTGTGTGAGGGTCAGGGAAGGAGAGTCCAGGGCCCCAGAACAAAAGCCATTGCTAAGAACTGGAGGAGAAATGGAAGGCTCTGATCTGTCCTGGGTTTCTGGGGTCCAAGGGCATGAATGAGCAGGACTTGCTCCTCCTGTGGAGTTGTCCGGATGACAGAAGCTATCAGTCACTAATGAATCCCAGCCACTGGCACCTGCTGCTGTTTAAGGGTCTTGTTGAACAGTTCCATGTACTGAACCTTGGTATCTTCTGGGCCACATGCTGTATCATATCTATTTCCAAACACTGCAGGAGCCCCTGGCATGTGGGTGCCTAGAAAACACTATAGGAACTCAAGCAGTAGGCTCCAAAAGTTGATGGCTACCACACAGGGGTCATACTCCACCTCCACAGACATGTCCCAGGTGCTGGGTCCCATTGTGACTGTGCTCACATACACTTGGATGTCACAGTGCTGGTAATGGGTGCCCTACGTCTCAATCTTGCTGGCCTTGGCAGTCTGGAAAAAGTCCTTGAGCTTCACCATGAGCTCATCAAAGCTGGTGTCAACAATAAGGCAAGGTTCATTCTCAAAAAAGGCAAGACAGCTCAAGTGGTACTCTGAATTGTGCATCACATAAATCAGCATCCCGGCCTGACCTTGGTTGCATGGGGGTGGAAGCAGCCATATGGTAGTCTCACAGTCCACACAAAATGTTCCTTGTTTCTCTGCTCAAAGCATCTCCAATTTCTGGGTAAGGAGCTCCACATTCTGTTGGACACTCTTGCTCTCAGCCACAGGTGTCTGGGACACACAAGGTATTCCCATAGTGTTGGGAAACAAGGTGGAAGATTCAAACAGTTGAAATGCAGCACTCTCTGCTGTCCACCTTAATTGAAGACTCCAAAGGCAAGCTTCCATTCTTTATTTTCAATTTCAAGAACAAATATTTCATTTCAGTGTATGTGGAAAACTTGGGTGATTTGGGGATTCCAGATAATTTACACATAACAAAGAAAAAGGGAGGGAGTTGCTTATATTTGTCCATGTAGTAAGCTACAGAGATGGAGAAAGACACCATTTATTTTACAGAGATACAAAATGTCTGGGCATATTTGGCTTGTGAATAATATAGCAAACTGTGATGAGAATTTTTGTGTATGATATGGGAGTCTTTGGTAATCTTGAAAAGGGTTTGGGGAAAGTCCTGCCCCATCAGAAAGTATGCTTTGGAACAAAATTAAGATTTATTATCTTTTTGCTATTAGTCTTTTCCATTATTCATTTTCCAGGCTATAACAAAATGCCAGATGTTGACAAAAATATGTCAAATGAACATATGATGAATTTGATCAATTGATTTCTCAGCTATTAGTGCAAGTACAGGATATTTAAGAGATATTTTCAGTCATAAATGTGCAATTTAAGAAATTCTACCCATTAATATATGATTCCTTAGAAATTTATAGCCCACAATACTAAATTACATTAAAGGAATACCTACCTTATGAACATTCATATCACACAAGCACACCATATGCACAAAACATGAACATCAATCTATACCTCACTCTTTATTTTTAACTTTTTTATTTTTTAAAAGATACTTAGATTACATAAATTGTACACAAAAAAATAGGGATTCCCATATACCCCACTTCCCACCCCTCCCACAATCTCCCACATAAAAATAATACATTGGTGTGGCACATTCATTGCAATTGGTAAACACATCCTGGGTCTTTGCCGTTAATCATGGACCATATTTCCCATTGTAGTCTACACCCTTTCCACACAGGTCTGCATGTCATGTGATGATATAAAATAGCCTATATCTGTCATTGCAATTCAGGACAAATCCCAAATCCGGAAAAAGCCCCCATATTGCAACTGTTTTTCCCTCTCCCTACCAACCAGAGCCTCCAGTGGCCACCGGCTCCATATCAATGGTGTAATTTCTTCCACTGTACACTCACAATATGTCTATAGTAGAATAACAGTAAGTCCAATGTAGTCCATAGCTTTTCCCCCAATCCTGAGGATTCTGGGGTGGTGATGTCCACTCCACCTCCAATTGCAAGGGGCTTTATATCTCATGGGGAAGATGGATGGGACTGTCCTGCCTGCAGCTATAGACTCTGCAACTTCTATATCATTTTAAATTGACTGTGCACTCGTGGTAAACAACCTCCAAACTTGGTGGAAAAGAATACCCTGAGATCATGATGTTCATTTCACACAATATGGGCATTTGCTGTCTTTGGTTAGATGATCATTCTCTGCTAAGCACTTATATCAATTCAAAAGTTTTCTTAAAATATGTGAATAATTATCTGCAAGAAAAGTTAAAGCTTTACTGTAAAATTTTAGGTGTGCACATGATGATTCTCTTAACGAGGATTTACAGAGGCTCCATATACCTTTCTTATTTACATTTTTTGGGTTGTAAGGCCCAAATTGAAAATAACAAATTGTAAATAAATATAGTTGTGTTATAAAATGTCAACAATTTACACTTATGTATCTTTTTTAAAATGGTAAAAAAGCTATTAAAATTAGTTGAACCAATTCCATTGGTATCTTGCAGAGAATATTTTGCTACCTAATAATATATTTTAAAAGTTTTCATTTAAATGACTGAATGCATTAATTTCTACTAATGTCCTAGATTGAACATAATGTTGTGAAAGATTTCTGGAAATCATCCTGAGAAGAACAGATAAGACACTTTATTAAATATTAGTTCTTCATTTTCTGAAGAATTAGAATCATGTCATTTAACATAGCTTCATAATGTATGAGTTATCATCAATATTTGCTCTAAACCCTTCTGATATTGACTTATGAAATATGTCTTTTCAGGTGACTGATAGGCATTTTTACATTTTCCCACACTAGACCTGGAAAATAGAAATAATATCACACTGTGTTTTCTCTCTTGATAAATTCTCAAAAAAATCACATAGAAATACTCTGCTTTGTATTGTTTTTATTTTTTTCATTGTTATTTGTTTAGGGAACTTTTTCATAATGATATCAATAGCATCCAGTCGGTTAATTGACAGCCCAAGTATTTCTTCATTAATTGCCTCTCACTTTACAACCTTTGCTATACATTCACAGTGTTGCTCAAACTAATGACTGACTTACTGGCAGGAAAGATCATTCCCTATAATATCTGCATGGTAGTTGAATATAAAACTGTGCACAGTAATAAACTTCTTAAAACCATTTGTGAGGAAACAATATTCAACATACAAAAGAGTATTTATAGACCTTGTGAACCTCATATATGAAAATTTATATATGATAGAAGAAATTGTAGTTTAGTAGTGAAATAATGACTGCTTATTGATTGGTGATGGAAAAATACAATTTGCTGTAAAAATTATCAGAGTTGATTATGGAATATCATACCAGATCCTACTAGAGCATTACAGAAGATATATTGTATGTACCATGTAACTTTATAAAACTTTAAAAATTCTGAATTCATGAACACATCGCAAACAATGTATATTACTTAAAAATTATGATCTGCATTTGAGAATACAATGACAATTAACAAAAAAATCTATTTATATTCATAAAAATAAACTTAAGTGCAAAAATATCAAAACTGATAAGATGTTTAAGGAAATTTTAATGCTTTTTAACTACTTAAAGGAAAATTAAACTTTTAAAAAAAATTTGAATCACCAGGTCCAGATTTACTGAAGTAAACAATTACTAAATAGTGAAAAAATATATATGCTAATCATATACAATCTCCTTAATAAAAAAGAAGACATATTCATCAATTTATTTTATAGTAGCAGTGTAAACTCACTGGGAGGTGTGGGGATTGGGGAATATGGGAATCACATATATTTTTTATGTAGCATTTATGTAAACTAAGTATCTTTTTAAAAAGTAAGTGTAATATGGTGGCACTTTTGGGACATTGGAATTGTTCTGAATGATGTTGCAGTGACAGATACAGGCCATTATATATCTTGTCATAACTTACAAAAATGTGTAGGAGAGTTTGAAGTATAATGTAAAATATAATCCACACTTAGTAACTGTAGCAGTTTGGCACTTTGATGTAGTTATGAATTCCAAAAATAGATATTGGATTATGCTTGTAAACTGGTCTGCTAATCTGGGCATGATTAAGTAATGATTAGGGCATTGAATGGGCCGCATGAGCAGGGTGTTGAGCCCCATCCCTTTGTGGGTGGGGTCTCAAAGATAAAGGACATTGCAAAGGACAGAGTTGGAGTAGTTTTGATGTTGAAGTCTTGAGCTGGAGCCCAGGGAAGTAGAAGAGCTTTGTCCTGAGGAAAGAGAGAAGGCCCCAGGAAAAGACATGAGCTCTTCACCTGAGAGTCTCTTGCTGATCTTGTGGAGAGAGGCAAAGCCTAGACAACCTCATAGTCTACAGCTGACCTTGTGGAGGAAACAGAGTAGTTGAGCTCAGAGAGAAACAAAGCCCAAGAAGCCTGAATCCTGGCAAACATCAGCAGCTGTCTTGGTCCAACACGTGGCAATGGACTTTGGTGAGGAAGTAACTTATCCTTTATGGCCTGGTAACTGTGGAATTCTACCCCAAATAAATACCCTTTATAAAAGCCAAACAATTTCTGGTATTTTTCATCAGCACCCCTTTTGTCTGACTAAAACAGTAACAAAGCTCCAATATGTGTACATCAATTGTAATAAAAGTACCGTACTGATGAAGGATGTGGTTAATATTGGAAAGTGTGGGGGTTAGGGAGTGGAGCATATGGGAAGCCCCTATATTTTCTATGTAACATTTATGTAATCTAAATATCTTTTAAAAAATAAAATAAAATAAGTTATGAGTACTGATGCATTAAAAAAAACAAATGAGAAAGAGCATTATGGCCCAATATCAGTTATAAATATAAATGAGAATACTAAATACAATAATAGCAAAATGACTTAAGTCATGACAGACACTTAACACTTCAGGACAAACATAGTTTTATCAAGAATATATGCTTCTCCATTAAAGATGCACAAATTTAAGGAGAAAAGCTATATCGCCTCAAAAATACCAAAAAAAATAAAGTGATGGAATTCTTAACAGAGGAAAAATTAAAGAAAACTTCTTACATCTTATAAAGGTATGTGAAAGAAATAAAACAGAGTGAACATCATGTTCAATGTTGAAATGTTAGAAATGTTCCACTTAAAACCTGCACCAAGTCATGTACCTCAATTATCACTATCTCTAATCACCATTGTCTGGAGGTACTATACAGTGTATTATGGTAAACAAAAGAGATAAGTATTCAAAAATTGGAAAAGAAAAAAACTACAGTTCTTATCCACATTTGATGTGAAAGTTGATGTAGAAAATGAAGACATAGTTATATTATAATTATGAAGGGACTATTTGAAGTTTTTAGAAATAGGACTAACATAAAAAATAAATTTCATTTCTATATACTAGAAGTCACAGAAAATAAATCTTTGGTAAAATACAATATAAAATAAAAAACAAACATATAAAAGAGAAAAATAAATCTCAAAAATATACGCAATATTATAATACTATAAACTTTTTTGCAAGACACTATAAAAGATGTAAGCAAATGGGGAGATGTACCTAATTCTTAGATAGGGAACTATAATATCATATAAATGACATATTCTCTAATGTTGATTATAGATTGAGTGCAATTAATAAATATACTAGTAGTATTTTTCATGGAATTCCTCAAATATATTCTAAATGTAAGTGGAACACAAAAGAGCATTAAAAAACATGATAATTCTGAAGGATAAAAAGAAGGAAAGGAGATTGGCCCATGCAGATAGCATGATTTATTATATACCATAAGAATAAAAAATGTGATATAACCAGATGGGTAGAAAAAAGTTTTCCAATTAAACAAATATAGGTCAGGAATAAATAATCTCCTGAATGACCTCATGCATGAAATTTTATATACGATGGAAGAAACTGTAGTTTAGTAGTGAAATAATGCCTGGTCATTTATTGGTGCTGGAAATCCAATTTTCCATAAAGGAAAGAAAAAGGAAATTGCATTTTTATCTCACATGATATAAAAATTCATTTCAAGACAGATTATATACTTAAAGACAAAAGGCAAATTTACATTATTATATGAAATTAGAATTCAATATATTTATTCTGTTAATATTGAGACAGACTCCTTCAATATGGTAAAAGATAATCTTAAAGAAAAATTGGAAATTTTACTATATTAAAATTAAGAACTTTTGTTTATAAAAATATATCATAATTTGAAGGAGAAAAACCCTTAAACTGAAAGAGGGTATTTAACAACTTTATCCTTACATAGCATTAGTGTCCAAATATATATTCATATAAAAAATTCCTAAATCTTAATAAGAAAAAAGTAAACAATCCATTAGAAAAAATATATACAAAAGATAACAATAAGCAAGTAACTGAAGAGAAAGCCCAAATTGCCTGTAAGAATATGGAAAGATTATTAGTTTTCAGGAAAATGCATACTAAAATCACAGTGTCATGCCATTTTTAACCAATCTTCTGGCAAAATTTAAAGTTGAAAAAGATCATGTGTTGGCAAGAATGTGGAACTATGGACCCTCTCATGTATTACTTTAGATCAGAGATTGTTAACCGTTTTTTTCCACTGACCCCTTTGCCAGTCATTTGAAAACCATGGACTCCTTACTAAGTCCACACTATGCTGTGTATTATTTAATAAATATATCCCACCCACAACAGCATGTCTCCACAAGGATAATGTTTTATTGAATTTCATTTCAAGCTCATAGACCCTTTGTTAAGAACCTTTGCTTTAGACAGTGTTAATTTTTGCTACCTATTTTGATAGGGATTAACTATTAAATTGAACATGTGCATTTCCTATAACAGTGATTCAAGCACTAACGATATGTCATGAAAAACTCTTGTACATTTCCACCAAGTGACGATTTCAACCATGTTCATAGCAGTCTGGTTTTTATTGTGAAAAGAGGGAAAAAATGGAAAAAAGGAAAATAGGACAAATCACTTGCTAAAAAATAGTATCAGAGATAAATTGTATGCTCTTCATATAATGAAACACTACATAAAGGAAAAGGATGAACCAAACACATTCTCCCGGTATATAATACTCAAAATCATACTTATGAGCAAAAGAGGTCATTCACGATGATTCATAGTAAAACCTGGTAAATTAGACACACATATATGTATATATCAAATTGTTACCTCTAAATCAGAGTGAGGAGATATTTTGGAGAAGGGGTGTAAAATCACTTGAAAGCTACTAGTGATGCTTTATTTGTTAAACAGTTTGGAGTTAGGGAGTTAATTTGATTTTGACTGTATATATGTATAAGTATATAGGTATATATGTGAATACATAAATATAGTTACATATATGCATATACAAAAGCATGCCCTCATATGTAATTACTCTTTTATTTAATGTGTATTTTTTCAAAAATAATTATAAGACTTTATGATGTATTGAAGAGCACATATTGTGCTGGAAAAATAGGGATTAGATATCACCTGAAAAATTCACCAGGAAGTCAATGCAAAATGTTAAAAAAAAATGAAGATGCATTATATAAGATAGGAGTAAATGGAAGAATTAGCATATATGTATAAAGGAAATTCCATAAGTTGAAAAGCAGTAATTGAATAAATGATTTGAGGAAATCACCTTGAATTTAAGAAAGTGGAGCAGGGTCTGTGTTTTCTGCCTATGTCAAATAACACACATTAGATTGGCTTAAACAACAGGAATTTATTGTGTAATAGTTTCAGAGCCTAGACAGATTTCTTCCTGCCAGGCTTGGTAACATTCTGGCTGACTTGAAATAATTGGGTTCCTTGGGTTCCTGTTATATGGCAATGCACATGGCTGGGTTCTCACCTTTCTATTCCAGGTTCAGTGTTCTGGCTTCTGGCAACTCCCCATAACATTTTATGTTTTAAGTCTTTTGATAACAGGATTAAGACTAATGCTGACTCATTTGGCCATGCATTAAATACAATGATATCTTCAAAATGTCTTATTTACAGTGGATTCACAGTTACAGGAAAAGGATTAAGATTAACTATATGCCTTCCCCAGGTACATAATTCAACTTACCACCAAAAGCAACATTCAACTGAATGAGAAGATAACCTTGAATTTAAGAAAGACATAATTATTCAGATAAGATTTCATTGTCCATTGATATCCACTGTCATTCAAAATAGTTGAAAACGGCACAACACCTAATATACATTAGTAAAATCTATGAAAGTTTAAACTTGAAATGTATGGAGCTTCTCCTGGAGTAGTCCTGAGACCTGAACCTTGCCCTTGTCCTAGAAGAAAAGGGGCATAGTGAGTAGGGTCTTATGGAAATGAGGTGATTAACAGAATTTTAACTCAGCTTGAACACACAGACACAGTGTATACAGTTCTGGAAAGTATAATTGAAGTAAACCTACTCAGCAGTTGGCAGAATCCCCACAATGGTTCCCTGACCTATGAAGTATTGGCTAATTTCTAGGAAAGGCCAATTGGAAGCCAGCAAACTGCATTTACCTAACAAAATAGTAAACTAAAAGCAAAACACATTTCTAGAGGAATTGCAGAGATTTGTGACACCATCAAAGATTTGAAGGATGCAGGGGTGATTATTCCCACCAGTGATAGTGTGAGATAAATTTATGAATCCCCAAAAATGAAAGTGTATATTTATAAACTAATCTATTCCCCTGGGTGTAATACCCTTTGATTATATTAAATTCAGTTGAGGGAACCTTGATTAGATTACCTGTCAAGATTGCTTTGAGGGCTTTTTGATTTGACCATGTCAGTGAGGTGTGACTCAGGTTGAGCCCTTGCCCCCTTGGTGGTTCTGATATAAAGTGACACACAGACAGACAGACACACAGGGAAGAGAGAGTCCTGTCATTTTTTATCTGGCCATGTAACAGAAAGAAGAAGGCTCAAATAGCTAAAGCCCCAGGGAGAGGTGATCTATTTTCTCTGATAGCTTGAAACTGACCTTGGGAAGAGAGCCGAGACTGATACAGGAAACCCTAAAAAACAAGCCCTATGCCAGCCTGCAGCTGAAATCAGGAAGAAGTGTAGCAGTTGATTCTGAGAGAGGAACCCAGAAGGGAAGGCTGAAACTCACAGAGACTGCCCACCATCTTGCTTCAACATGTAGCAACTGACTTTGGTGAGAAGCTACCTCTTATGATACATTGAGTTGGAATTTCCCTGGTCTTGGGGCTGTAAGCTTGTACCCCAAATAAATATCCTTTATAAAAGCCAACAGATTTCTCATACTTTGCATTGGCAGCCCTTTGGCCGGCTAATATATCACCACATCACCATTCAACTATCCTATACAGCCTGCACAGAAAAGAACTTACTCTTGGGGTATGGCAGTAGACAATTGTAATATTAACCAGGTGGTGACTCCAATTGCAGCTATTGTTCTATATGTGGTATTGTATCATTGTTTGAGAAAATTAACACAATGTGTGGAACATGGTGTGCAGGTATTTATATAGCAACTACTTTTGTCTCAATACATCTTTGTAAAGACAGAGAGAAACAGTTTTCTCTCAGCTGGCAACACACCTCACTGTCCTACCTCAGAGTGGTAGTTGTTCCTCAACAACTACACAGCCTTATATCATAATCTATTCCTCAAGAAATTTGATCAACTTTCCCTTCCACAAGACATCAAATTTGTCCAGTACATTGGTTACATTATATTGATTGGACCTAGTGAGCAAGAAGTAGCACCCACTTTATGATAATTGGTAAGAAATTTTCGTATCAGAGGATGGAAAATAAATTCAACAATACTCAGGTGAAATTTCTAGGTGCCTAGTGTTGGGCAAGTTGAGATAACCTTTCCAAGGTGAAAGATAAGGTGTTACATCTGGCCATCCCTACAACCACAAAAGAGGCACAGCACCTAGTTGACCTCTTTGAAATTTGGAGGCAGTACATCCCTCATTTGGGTGTGCTATTCCAGCACATTTTTCAGGTGAACTGAAATGCTACTAATTTTTAATTCAGACCAGAATGATAAGCTTCTTAAAAGAAACCCCAAAATTTAACACTTGCCCATCCAGCTCTAGACATTTCCATTGATCTTTACCTTCTTGAATTAGATAATCATCCCAGGAGGTAATAACCACAAGACACACATAAAAATTAGAGTTTGGCTCTATTATCTTTCTTGATTGATTTTTAACATACTTAATCATTTCTGTGCCTCAACTTAAGATTCTAACTTCCATGTACATGTGGAAATTGGGGAAAGGGAAAAGAGTTGTTGACATCTTCATCACTTATATCTTATTTTTGAAAATATATGCCACACCTGAAAACTTGGATTTCTGTTTCACATGGGATAATGATACATTATGTGTATATCATTCATTCTATTAATAGGGGTCATGATAAAAAGAAAAAATACCAGAAATATCAGTTCAGGTCCACTCATGCAAACTTGGTGAACTTTTATTCATTTTCTAGGCCTTAGTTATACCCTTCATATGAGTGTTGTTGGAGTGGATGACATTAGTTAATTTTGGAGTTGCCATCCAGTACGCACAACTTGAAAATTCCTGCATAAATGAAGCAAACACCTCATGAACCAAAGGTGACCTTGGCTTATGTCCCAGTTTTCAGTCTGTCTCACTGGTTTCTTAGGCCAATATTCTTTATTTCTCCCTAGTATAAAGGTCTCCCTGAGTGGAGAGAAGGCAGTTTTACATAGTTTAGAAGGGTGAAAGAAAACATCAAAAGATACTATATGTATAATGGACAGTGAGGATTAACAAATTAAACCCGGGAATGCCATCAGTTTACCTATGTGCCTTCTTAAGCTCAGGGCCTTTCTCAAAGTGGGAAATTTTCCATCCTGCACATTTACAAAGAGAATCAATTGCGTATTCATGAAGAGTTTTAAAATGCCATAAATACAATCATAGAAATGCACTATTCACCATTCAACTTGAAACTTTGAAATACTGGAATACACCAGTGATAGGGTACAAATGGTTAATAATATTATGCATATATACAAAATTTTCCTAATTATGCTATGAATAGTATGCTTGTATTGAATTTCCTTCAATTAGAAGTGTAGTTTTTTCAATGTAAAGACTTAAAATGTATAACAATACTTGCAATGTTTTCTGGCATTGTTGTTTATTTTAATAATGGAATCCTCAACAAATGGAAGTGCCAAGGATCTCTCTCAATCCATGAGAGTTGTCTCAATCATTATAGCTTTCTTAAAGCAGAACACAACCTCCAAACTGTGCATTACTTAAAATTTGCCCTGATAAAAGGAAACTGATATTCCCTATATGTGGGATCAGGAAGGATACATTTATTTTGAGAATGTCAGAGCTGGAAGAGATGAGACCATCTTATCTAATGCCTTTTTCACAGGCTCAGTGAAATAAAGTAAAGAGTTAGTGACAGGTCTTGCTTCTTTGATGTTTGCAACTTCACATGACATCACACCACCCTTCTGTACCAGCTCCATTTGTTGAAATTAAAAATGTGTGAGAAGAATGAGATGGTTCAAACGACTCAAACACCCACTGTATCATTTCTTTTCAAATAGCCTCTTTTGGCACCACACTTTCCTCAAGGTGTTCTTCACATATCTGTTTCTCAGTGGGTAGATCAGAGGGTCAAACATGGGGGCAACCATGATGTAAAATAGGGCCAACACTTTGTAATCACTGGCAGAATCCACCACGGGGACATAGGGTCAAGGAAATGGAAATTAACAATGAGATATTTTATCATGCATCATTTTCACGAAAATAAAATGAAAAAGCCTGTCCATATAAATGTTTGATTATGTTTCAGGGATCAAATATCTCTTGAAAATACCTTATATTCATTGTTTCCTTGGTCAAATTTGGAAAATAGAAATGATCTAAATACCTAATAATAATAGAACATAAATAACATATGATAGATACATATTATGGCAAATAAGTCAGCAATTTAAATTTTGGATCTATCTGGCACATCTAAATGGATAAATCACTAAGCTATATTGTTGAACAGAAACCATCAGTCACACCATGATAATCACAGTGTTATAACCCATATGTTAAAAAAAGTCACTACAAATAATGGCTTTCACCATTGAGCACAATATTAGCTGTGGGCATTTCATATATGTACTTTATCATGATGAGAAATTTTTCTTCGATTCCTTTCTTTTTAGAGTTTTTATCAAGAAAGTATACTGGATTTTGTCAAATGCCTTTTCTGCATAAATCTATATGATCATGTAATTTTCCTTCCTCGACTTAGTAATATAATGTTTTATGCTGTCTGATTTTCTTGTGTTGAACCACCCTTGTATGCCTGCGATAAAACCCACTGGATCATGGTATATATTAATGATTCTTTTAATTTGTTGTTGGATTCGATTAGTGAGTAAGTTTTTGAGGACTTTTCCGTCTGTGTTCATTAGGGAAATGGGACTGTAATTTTCAGTTTTTTGTAATACATTTATCTGGCTTTGTTATTAGGGTGGTATTGGCTTCATATAATGAGTTTGGCAGCATTTCTTCTTCAATTATTTAGAAGAGTTTGCATAAGATTGGTATTAGATCTTTGAATGTTTGATAGAATTCACCTATGAAGCCATCTTGTACTGGGATTTTCATTTTTTAGGGAGTTGCTTGATATCTCTTTTAATCATTGTACTTATGATTGGATTGTTGGGGTCCTCTATTTCTTCAAGAGTCAGTGGAGGATGTTCATATGATCCTAGCAATTTTTCCTTTCATCTACATTGTCTAGTTGGTTGGCATACATTTGCTAATATTATCTATCATCTTATGATCTCTTTTATTCCTGTGAAGTCAGTAGTAATGTCCCCATTTTCATTTCAGATTTTATTTATTTTCATCTTCTCTCTTTATCAGTCTAGTTATGTTAATCTTCTCAAAGAACAAACTTGGTTTTGTAGTCTCTATTGCTTTTCCTTCTCAATTTCATTTATGACTGCTCTGATATTGGCTATATCATTTATTTTGATTACTTGGAGAATACATTGTTGTTCTTTTCCTAGTTTCTCCAACTCTTTAGTTAGGTCAGTGATTTTAGCTCTTTCATCTTTGTTAATGTTAGCATTGAGGTCTATATATTTCCATCTCAGCACTCCCGACACTGAGTTCTGATATGTTGAGTTCTCATTTTCATTTGCCACAAGATATTTACTGATTTCTCCCACAATTTCTTCTTTGACCCACACATTATTTGAGTGTGTTGTATCATCTCTCTGTATTTGTGAATTTTCCCTTTTTCTACTTGTTGTTGGTTTCCTGCTTTGTTGCATCATGATCAAAGTGCTTTGCATAATTTTGATCTTCTTAAATTTATTGAAATCTCACTGACTTCCACAGTAAACAGTGGCTCAAGCAGGGGTGATTTTGAGGACTCTATAGACTACTAGACACTATAGGCAAGGCAGACAGCCCCAGGAAATTGGGAACCCATCCGTGAGCCTTACTTTGAAATATATGATAACCTTTCTCCCTAATGCATCCGAGCTAGTCTCATTTATAATTTTCCTACACATGGTTCTTCTGCTCCTCTTATTTGAACGTGTAATTAGCACTATACCCATTATATATGTGTCCCAGAGACTTAAATCTTTGGTCTGTTCATATGTGAATTGATCCATGAATCTCTTCAGACTCACCCGGCACAACTAACAAAAGGATAATGATGGAAAGAGCCGATTCCAAAAAAACACAGTGTATTCAACTGCAACAATACAGTTCTATCCATCTGCCCCATGGAATCTAAGCCCTCTCTCAATAGGAAGCAGAGTGGGCATCACCACCCTCATATCCTCAAGATTGAGGAATGAAAAAATACAAGGTGGGAATGCAACTATGAACTAAAGTAGATTTATTATTCTAGTAATGGAAGAAATTGCAACATTGATACAAAGTGGTGGTCACCAAAGTTTCTGAGGGGTGGGAGAAGAATAGGTGTAATACGGGCATTTTGGGGATTTTGGAATTGTTCTGCATGATATTGCAATGATGAATTCAGGCCATTATACAGTTTGTCAAAACCTATAAATATGGTGGTGCAAAGTGTAAACCATAATGTAAACTATAGACCATGGTTAGTAGCAATGCTTAAATATTTGTTCATCAATCATAACAAATGTACCGCACTGATGAATGATGCTGTTGCGGGGGGGGGATGTGGAAGGGGAATGGGTGGGATATATTGGAATCACTCATATTTTGATGAAACATTTATGTAATCTGAAGTTTCTTTAAAAATAAAGAAATAAAAAATAAACTTATTGAGATCTACTTTGTGACACAACATATGGTATATCATGAAGAAAGATCCATGAGATGTTAAGAAAAGTATAAATCCTGATGTTTTGGAATGCAATGTTCTGTGTATGTATATTAGGTTTTGTTCATTTATCATATTGTTCAAGATCTCTATTTCTTTATTGATCCTTGTGTCGGATGTTCTATCCAATGATGAGAGTGTTATATTGAAGTTTCCAACTATCATTTTGAGACATTTATTTCTCCCTTCAGTTTTGCCAGTGTTTGCCTCATGTAATTTGGGGCCTCCTGGTTATGAGCATGTACATTTATGACTCTTATTACTTCATGGTGAATTGTGCATTTATAAAAACAATAATATCCTTCCTTGTCTCTAATAGCAGATTTGTTTTCAAAGTATAGTTCATTTGATATAGGTATAGCTACTCCTGCTTTATTTTTTGGTTACTGCATACATAGAATAACTTTTCCCAGCCATTCACTTTCAATCTCTTTGTATCTTTGGGTCTAATTTGTTTCTCATGCAGACAGCATATAGAAGCTTCATATATTCTTACTTAGTCTGCCAGTCTGTGCCTTTTGTTTGGGGAATTTAATTATAAACATGCAGTGTTATTATGGTAAAGGCAGTTTGTTATTTTTTATTGTGGGTAAAAATCAGATTTTTCACAATACAAACCAATATTTGTAAAATGATATATAAATATATTTGCATATATGTGCATTTACTTACATAAATGTTATTTTTTTCATATATATTTAAAAGATGCTTACATTACATAAATGTTACACCAAAATTACAGGGATTCCCTTGATCTCCACCTCCCACACCTCCCATAGCATCTCACATAAACATCTTTCATTAGTGTGGCACATCACCTGCAATGGATATACAAATCCTGGGCTTTGCCACTAAGCAGAGACCACAGTTCACATCATAGACCACACTCTCTCCCACAGAGTTCTGCATGGTATATGCTGATGTAAAATGGCCTATATGCATCGACACAATGTCACTCAGGACAATCCCCAAGTCCTGAAAAAGCCCCTGTGTTACAACTGCCCTTCCCCTACCTGCCGCGAAAGCATCTACTGTTATAATTTCTTCCATTGTTGAATCACAATATGTCTACAACAGAATACCATTAAGTCCACTCTAGTCCCTAGCTCTTCCCCCAAACCTGAGGGGACTGGAATGGTGATGTCCACTCCACCTCCAAGTGAGAGTGGGCTTATATCCCATGGATACAGTGGATGGGATTATCCTGCTTTCAGCTGCAGGCTCTCTCCATTCCCTGGGATGGCCGAAAAGTCAGTTTTTATATCACCTATTTTGACCTTTGGGTTTTATTGCTCATATCTTATTTTCACCACTCATTTTACAATTTCAGTTACATTTAGTGATATAATCTTTATTTCTACTTTTCTAAGCCTCTTTCTACTGTCTTTTCTTTTCAGACTGTATAACCCCCTTTAGTATTTCCTGCAGTGCTGGTCTCTTGGTTACAACTTTCTCAAATTCTGTTTCTCTATGAATATTCTAAACTCACCCATATTTTTTCAAAGACAATCATAGTGGATATAAGATTCTTGGATGACAGTTTTTCTCCTTCTGGGCCTTAAATACATTATACTATTGCCTTCTTGTCTCCAAGGTGTCTGATGAGAAATCAGCACTTAACTAAATAGGCATCCCTTGTAGGTGATGCATTGTATTTTTCTTGTTGCACTCTGGATACTTTCTTTATATTTGGATTTGACATTCTGTTTAATATGTGTCTCAAAGTTGGTCTATTTGAATTCATTCATGTGGGATTATGGGGTGCTTCTTAGACACAGGTATCTATGTCCTTCCAGAAGGTTGAGAAATTTTCTACCATTATTTCCTCAAATATTCTTCCTTCCCCTTTGCTGTTCTCTTTTCCTTCTGGGAAACCCATGACATGTATGATTGCACCTATCTTGCCATCATTTAGTTCCTGAGGCACTGTTCAGTTTTACTATTCATTTCATTATCTCTTCTTTTGTATGTTTTCTTTCAGTGACCCTGTTTCAAGCTCACTGATCTTTTCTTCTACCTTTTCATATCTGTGGCTATATGCATCTAATGTATTTTTAATTTCATTTATTGTACCTTTCATTTCCATAAGACCTGCTATTTTTCAATGTATACCTTCAAATTCTCCTTTGAGCTCACTCATTGTCTTCCTAATATGCTTAATCTCTTTAGCCACCTCATTGAATTTATTAAGGGAAATTGTTTGAAAATCTATGATTAGTTTTCTCAACTCCTTTATGTTATCTGGAGGGTTAGTTTGTTCCTTTGACTGGGTTATATATATCTTCCTGTTTCTTGGAATGAATTGTATGTTTTGTTGGTGTCTTGGCATATGATTTACTATGTATTTATTCTGGACACAATTTCTGTCTTTAAACTCAGGCGTTATATATATATTTAAACAAATCAATTTTGTTGATACATAATAACAAAGCATACAATTTATCCAAGTGTACAATCAATGGTATTTGGTACAATCACAGAGTTGTGCATTTATCACTTCAATCACTATTAATACATTTTCATTATTTCATTAATAATAGTAATAAACAAAAAACAGACAAACAAGAAAATTCCATATTTCTCAATCTTTTGGTTCCCTTGCTGTACATAGCTGCTATTTCTGCCTATTCTTGCAAAATTATTTGTTTATTTAGCAGTTTTGTTGAAATATATTCACCTACCATATGTTCTATCCAAAGTGTATAATCAATGGTTTGTTTTACCTGTTAAAAAGCCCTTTAGTGTAAAATTATAAAATAAATAGAAAAATAGGTTGAAAGAAATTACAAACTGTAAAAAAGAACATGCAAGGCAAGGTTAGATTTAAAATAATAAATTATAAAAAATAGATAGCATAGCAACAAACATTTATACATATAAATAATAATTCACATATAATAGATATTAATTATAACATAATTCTAGTTTTTATATTATCTATAAAAATAGCATAGCAACAAACATTTATACATGTAAATATTAATTCACATATAATAGATATTAATTATAACATAAGTCTAATTTTTATATTATCTGTAAATATATACAGCTCTAACTATTGGTCATAACAATCTCTAAGAATGAAATAAATTATTGGTTTAGTTAATTAATTTCCATTTAGGCCATAATTCTTTCTAGATAATCAAATTCCTTTTAAGGAATTCTTCCTATCTTACTGGAATAAATTATAGCAAATAATTTTACCAATTCATAATTTTATGAGGCAGCAAATCTCAAAATTTTGTTCAACAGTAGTCATGCCAAATCATTATTCATCCAGATAGAGTATCTTAATTAAAGAGTGTGAATAAGAAAAGGTTAAAGAAAAATGAAGTATCCAAAAGTGTATTTCTTCTCCAGTCCTCCTCAACTAAAGGCAAGTGCTTATTTTTATGAATAAAATTACAGAATACTGATCACAGGAACAGTTTGCGAGTTGTACTATATACTTATAGTTAATATACTATATTATTGTTATTTTACATTTATCTGTTCTACTGCAGCTCTCTTTTGGTTACTATTTGCATGGAATAACTTTTTCCAACATTTCACTTTCAACTAGGTTGTGTCCTTATGTCTGAGGTGGGTCTCTTGTAGACAACATACACACAGCTCATTTTTTAAATCCATTCTATCAGTCTATGCCTTTTGATCGGTTAGTTCAATCCATTAACTTTCAGTGTTATTACTGTGGCGGCATTACTTACTTCATACATTTAGTCTTGTGGTTCTCTGTTGTCATATTGTTCTATTGTCAATCTTCTTATCCTTTAGTTTACCCTTCCTATTAATCTTCATTTGTAAACTCTTCTCCAAATCGCTTGCTTTTGTCATTTCCTTTCAGGCTGCAGGGCCCCCTTTAGTATCTCTTGTAAATCTGGTCTTATGGTAACATATTTTATCAGTTTTTGTTTCTCTGTGAAGACTTTGAACTCACTCTCATTTTGGAAAGACAGCTTTGCTGGATACAGAATTCTTGGCTGGTAGTTTTACTTTCTCAGTACCTTAAATACACCATACCACTTTCTTCTCTCCTCCATGGTTTCTGACAAGAGGTCGACACTTAATCTTAACTAGTTTCCCTTTATGTCTTGCTTTTTCTCTTACTGCATTCAGAATCCTCTCTTTAACTCTGATATTTCTCATTCTGAATAGTAGGTGCCTTGGGGTAGGTCTCTTCAGATTTGTTGTGCCTGGGGTGCATTGTCCTTCTTGGATATTGATATGTATGCCCTTCATAAGGGTTGGGAAGGTGTCAGTCATTATTTCCTCAAATATTCTTTCTGTTCCTCTTCCATTCTCTTCTCCTTCTGGGACACCAATAATGCAAATGTTTGTGCATTTGCATTGTCATTCATTTCTCTGAGATTCTCTTCCATTTTTTCCAATCTCTTTTCTTTCTGTACTCTTGCCTTTCCAGTTCAGATATTCTGTTTTCAGAGTCACTAATTCTGCCTTCAAATAATTCAAATCTGCTCTTATGTGCCTGTAATATATTTTTTAATCTCATCCATTGTGTCTTACATTCCCATGAGGTCTGTTACTTTCCTTTGTAGGCTTTCAAATTGTTCTTTAGGCTCTCCCAGTGTCTTCTTTATATCCTTTATTTCTTTAGTCATATTTTCTATAAAATCTTTGAAGAGATTTAAGAGAGTCATGTGATTATCAGTCATTAATTGTCTTAAAACCTGTATCTCTTCAGGATACTTGGTTTGTTCTTTTGGCTGGGTCATCTTTTACTAGTTCCTAGTATGGTTTGCATTTTTTTTTTTGCTCATGTCTAGGCATCTGAATACGTTGGTGAATTTACTCTGATGACCAATTTCTCTCTCTTGCCTATTGTTTTTTTTTTTCACAGCTTTTCTTTGATAATTGGTTCAACTTGTTCTCAGCATGTGATTCACAAATTTGCCAGCAGATGGTAAGAGTCAGTGAACTTTTCCAAGGAAGTGTTCAGTCTTGTCTTTCCTGTGTTCCTGTTTTGAATCTCCAGATCAGAGATTCAAAGCAGGCTCTGATGGCTGAATTCACTGAGGAAAAGCATCTTGACCTCCCCTCCCTTTTCCCTTGAAACAGCTAACGGGAAGAAAGGTGTCTGTTCCCCTCTCAATCAGCGGCAGTGAACCAGGGGTTTTGCCATAGCTTAATATCTTGGGAGTGGGGGAGGGGAACCCTTTCCAGTAGCCATGGGGGCTTGGTAATTCACGTTTGTCATTTTGGCTTCTTCATCTCTCTGTCCCTCACCTTCTTGGGAGTTCTGTAGTGCTGCCCTGGTCTGCTGACTCCCAAAGCATGCCCTTTGGACAGATCTTGGCTCTTTCTCTGTTGTTTTTGTGAGAGCATTCAGTTTGCCTGTTAGTCTGTCACCATCTTACCAAAACGTAGGGCTTTCTGTTTGATCATTTTGTGCTACAGTGCTTCTGATACTTGGTTCAACTTAATTTGCAATGTTATAGTGGCTTGTGTTTTTGTTTTGTTTCTTTCCCTTTCTACCTTGCTGGTTGCATAGTAGGAGGTGAGCAAGGTAAGCTGTGTTGGCTAAAGTTTCCTTCATTGCCCCAAGAAATGATGAAACTTCTCCCACCTTTCACCCCTGCCAGCAGTAGTAATGCAGTTTCAGCCACTTTTGGTAATCCAAGATGTGCAGAGAAAAAACATCGGTAGTTGCCCAGAAAAACTGATGATGCAATACACCCATTTCTCCCCTACCTGGGGCAGGGATGGAGCCATAGGTATCGGCAGCAAAGTAACCAGTGTGGATAAAAACTGATAACATTGCCCATGTAGACTGAAAAACCACCAGGTTTTCCCCTGACAGGGACATAGCTTGAGCTCCAGGAGTGACAAACAATCAAGTCCACATAGCCATCTGCACTTGTAGTTTCCCTGAGAGGCTGAGAGAACACATCCCCTTTCAGGCGCTGGAAGGGAAACCCAGGATAGCCTAACAATCTAGTCCATGTGAGCCAAAAGTACATGAAGTTGCTCAGAGAAGTTGAGGAAACACCAATCTCTTCCTTTCCTTTTGGGAGTGAAGATGGAGTCACAGGTGTACAATAACCCACTCAGTGTAAGCTGAAACCACCTCAGTTGTCCAGAAAGTCTGGGAAAACACCACCCCCTCTTATCCTTTCAGGGAGTTGGAACAGAACCACAAGTGTCCAACAACCCAGTCAAATTTTACCTATTCTTACGAATAGACTTTTAGCCAGCCAAATTTACTAATTCATAGCTAAAGTCAATGCCTGACCATCTCTTACTCTCCCATTTTTCAGAAATGGTGCTCCCAAATTGAGCCAGGCAGTAGCATCTGAGGTGGCTTATGCAGCCACAGGAGTATGGGCACTGGCTACTGCAGGAAGAATGCTGTACTCAAGAATCTTTACTGAGAATGGACAGTCTCCTTCTGTTCTTCCAAGGATATTGTAAGATGTTCTTCCGGTTTCCTAGGCCCACCAAAAAGATGTTTTGGATAGCTCTGAGTCATTACTGAGTGCACTGTAAGATGAGCTGACTCTCGAAGCTCATTTCTTTGCTGATATCTTGTCCCTTCCCCTATTAATCTCATTTTTGACTCATAGTCTACTATGTTTACATTGGCCCCTCAAACTCTATGATACCTATTAAAAATTTCAAAAAGGAAACCACTTCCAAAAACCATAATTCCACTTTTAACTGATGCTATGAGAAAGAAAATTGATTATATATTGGATAATCAGATATTTCATTTATTCTAACATACAAATGTCAGCATTTTATTAATTTTATATTTTGTTAACAAAGAAACTGAATTTTTCTCAGGAAGACAGTGTCCATCAAGAATTTAATGCACAAGGTTAAATTTTATAGCATTAATTAAAACTAATGGATAAAATCATGGTATAAAATAATAAAGCATATATAGTGTCTACTTAGGGAAAAATACAAAGATCTAAAAGCAGATTAAAATATTCTAAATTATTCTAAAATGTTAACGCTCTCAGTGGAAATAGGAAAGCAATTGTCTTTTTCTTTGAATTTCTACCATTGTGAATATTTAATGATACTATGATGACTGAAAAAGGAGTTTGAAAATATGTGTATATATATATAGTGATCCCAATTTTGTTTATATCAATGTATGTACATATAAAATACATTAAAAGTTTTTGTATCTAGTTGTAAGGATTGTTGGGGGCGATGTTGTATGAATATAACTATCATGGCCGTCTCTCCTTCTCCTTCTTTGTCTTCTCCTTCTCCTTCTCCCTGAGTTCGCGCCACAAAGTTCCCGCGCGCGGGAACAAGTTCCCGCGCACGGGACAAATCGTCATGCTGAGTCATTTAAATTATCCAATCATGTATCAACACCTAAGCCTTAGTACACTCCCCTTTCCCTGCCCCCTTCCCTGCTAATAAAAGGAGCTAAGTGTAACCCGCTCAGTAGTTGAAGAAGAAGAAGCCGCAGAGAAGCCATGTTAGTAGAATAAAGAGCACAGTTTTTTGTTTTATCCGTGTCTAGTCTCATTCCTTTGCTGGGCAGCTCGTCGCCGCCGTTGATTTGTCCCGCGGGACGGGACAAGTGGCGCCCAACGTGGGGCACGAGTGAAAGTCCAGAGAAAGGGAGCACCGCACCGAACGAGGAGGGCCCTCTCATTCCTAAAGCCGTGATCAATCGGTCACATAGCTCAACGGTGTTGGTGAACGAAGGTGAAAGAAGAAACAAAGAATCAAAGAAGCCCAGCCGCAAGCACCCATTTCATTCCTTTGCTGGTGAGCAGCACTCAGCAGAAGGAAGCGCCGCATCGAACGGAGCTGTAACAGGTCTTAAAGTTTAGGGAAACAAAGGCTCTTTTCAGAGCCACTCAGAGCTGTAACAAGTCTGTTACCAATCTCCACGGTGTCGGTGAACGAAGGAACTAAGAAGAAAAAACGCGTCCGTCTCATCACAGGAACCTTGGTTAGCTCATCAAAAAGGCTCCTGTCATTGTGGGGACCCACAAGAAAAACCACACCAGACGTCGCCTTCTGGTGGGTGGCCTGCGCCTACAGACTGAATTCTTCTCCACAATAACGGGCCAGCACGGTCATCAGTACATTGCCCAGGAGCTTGAAGTTCTCAGAATTCTCGTGCAGCCTGTCACAGCTCTGCCTTGAAAATACGCCTCATCACGACTGAACAACGCTCAATAGCAGCTTTGCCCTAAGTATCCTCCTTCCCACATGTTTCACTACCTCTTCCTTGTACTTATTGCCTCTTTAGCAATACTCTTTGCCATTGGCCTCGCTACCGTTGCCCCAATGGATTGGACCCCTAGAAATCGACTCCTCTTCGCTGTTGCCTACCTTTTTATTGTTACCATATTTACTGCACTTACCTACTTGATTTCCTAATGGCACCTTCAAACACCTCCCCTTTTATAATCATCGCTCTTCTCCTTCTATTCTCCTCCCCTTCATTTGCCAACAATCATCATCAACCTTTCAATTGGACGTTGCAACTTTGGCAACATGAGATCCTCTTGAGATATAATGTTACTTCTGGTGCCCCTTCCTTCAATATACACGTTTGCTGCCTTACTGGAATGGGGATAAACAGTCCCAGTAACTATTACTACCCCACGGGGTGTTCCAGCACTAACTGTGATAGACACTTCTACCCCCAGGGCTGCGGCCAACAAGGCAAAAAGATCTCATCCCTTGACGGGTCCTATGCTAAAGCCTGCTACCTAAAATACACCGGAAGCCGCGGAGGTTCTTCTCTCATAGCAGCCTCACAACAGGTTTCAGGCTATTACATCTGCCCCTCCTCAACAGGCTCTTCTCACACTTCATGCCATGATCCCGCACATTATTATTGTCCCTCCTGGGGATGTGAATCCATAGGATATGGCTGGTCCAGCCCCCCTTAATAATGATAAATACATAAAAGCTACTGGCTGGCCCAACATCACCATTACGGTAAAACACCCCACCGACGTTCAATGGATAACCGGCCGCACTTGGGGAATACGACTCTACATACCCCATTACGATTATGGTGCTTTCTTCAAAATACAAAAAACACAAACCTCCACCTTGTCTTCGGCTCCTGTTGGTCCTAACTCTGTCCTCAGTCCTCTGCTGCCTCCTCCCCCTCAGTCCCAAGCTAGACCTCCTGCTTCTCCTTCCTCACTCACATCCTCCAGTACGACTTACACTTCCATTAATCCATCAAAATCCCCTCACGTCTCTCCATTGTCATACCGCAACCCAATCGTCTCCCTCCTTAACGCTTCCTTTTACACTCTAAATGCCTCCAATCCCAACCTCACCAGTGACTGTTGGCTATGTCTCTCCTCAGTTTCGCCCTACTATGAGGCAATTGCTATTAACGCCTCTTATACCAACTCTTTAGAATCCAATCCCGGCTCTTGCAATTGGAATCAAACAAAAATAGGTTTAACCATCCAGTCTGTTTCCCAAGGTGGGCTTTGTATTATTAAAGTTGGAGGCACCGTTACTTCCTCTATGCAAGCTTTCTGTAAGTTCACCATTTCCCCTACTGCAAATGCAAAGTTTTTGATCCCCCACAACAACACGAAATGGCTTTGCTCCTCTACAGGTCTGACACCGTGCCTGAGTGTCGCTA